>JAQQZR010000023.1:12368245-12389287 GCA_030068235.1 Notoglanidium macrostoma | reverse complement strand
GTGTGTGTGTGTGTGTGTGTGTGTGTGTGTGTGTGTGTGTGTGTGTGTGTGTGTGTGTGTGTGTGTGTGTGAAATCACCTGTGGGGACACTGAGGAACTGGTTGACTTCTCTGGGTTCTGCTTTGATTGTAGGTACTGTGTTTGTGTTCTGTTCTCGGCCCACCTGAAACACCCAGGCAAGAAAACCCAAAATGTTTTAATGTACATTTATATTTATACAGATTTTGTACAGTTATAGCACAAGCCACAGTAACTTAAAGAATCACAAACAAGAGTGGAACCCTGTGGTCTTCTTCTATTGTTGCCCATCTGCCTTGAGGTTCAATGTGCTTTTTTTGCTCACCACAACTGTAAAGAGTGGTGTATACAGTACCAGTCAAAGGTTTGGACATACCTTCTAATTTAATGTTTTTTATTACTTAAAAGACACTACATGTCTTAAAGTAATGATAGACTGTTGTTTCTCTTTACTTAGTTGAGTGGTTCCTGACATAATGTGGATTACTACAGTTGTGCTATTTTTCTCTTTACTGTATGATGCTCTCAAACACATTCAGAAGGCAAGAAATTCCACTAATGAACTTTAGACAAGGCACACCTGTTAAATGAAAAGCATTCCAGGTGACTACCTCATGAAACTGGTTACGATAATGCCAGTAGTGTGTAAAGCTGTCATCAAGGTAAATTCGGGCTACTTTGAAGAATCTAAGATACGAAATGTATTTTGTTTTGGGTTTTATTTTACCACATAATTCCATATGTGTTATTTCATAGATTTGATGTCTTCAGTTTTGTTCTACAATGTAGAAAACAGTCAAAATAAAGGAAAACCTATGAATGAGTAGATGTGTCTAAACTTTTGACTTATACTGTATATGTATGTGTGTGTGTGTACTGTTTGAATGGGAAAACTCTGGATGTTGTTATAAAAATTATAAGCATTTCCATTTCATGAAAGAACCTGTAGGCATGTATCCACCAGGACCAGGAACCATTTCAGTTCCCAGGGTGGAGGATGTAAATCTATCTATCTATCTATCTATCTATCTATCTATCTATCTATCTATCTATCTATCTATCTATCTATCTATCTATCTGTCTATCTATCTATCTATCTATCTATCTATTATATATTTTTTATCTTATTTCCCCATGTTCTAAGTAAGGTCTGCTTTTCCTCTCTCTGCACTCCAGAAGAGAAATACATGATGCATGTGGTATATTCGATGGTATTTGGTGGCATTTGTTTAAAAGGGCTTAGATGACTCAGACAGTAAACACAGCTGAAGACAGAGACACCCTCTACTCCAGCACAAGCATGCCTATTCTCATAACATGTACAAAGAGAGCACAGGGGGTTTCTTGCTAAGTCTTCTAGATAGAGAAGGTCTGAACTAAACACCAGAGTGACCCTCATACCCTTCTCCCAGTCAACATAGATATTTATAACATGTGTGAAAATCAGTAGATATAAAGGACTTTATTAAAAACAGTAAAATGATTTGAACTGTGGCTGAAGCCACAACCTTCAAAGGAAAAAAATAAAAACATGTTCTTTTGTAATGAAAACATCTTTAATAGCAATAACACTTTTATTACATATTGTAAAATAATGTGAGATGTGCTTTGATTGACAAGAGCGTTGCAGCCACACTTCCCAGACAACTTTTTCCAGAAAGCAGATTTCCTTCCACAGGTCTAAAATTATATAATACACACTCTGCATGACTGTAATTACTGGATGTCATGTTATAATGTCATATCATTTAGATTGTGTGCTTTACATTCATTTCATGAATCTGTCTTTGTTTTTGTCTATGTCTCTGTCTCTTTTTCTTGATTTCTTTATTTCACTGCAGTACTCTCTCTGGACCTGAGAGCATCATTTACTTGAAGCATGTCCTGCTTTCTAATGACCCACTACTTCAACTGTATAATAATGTTTTTTCTTAGATTTCAATAAAGTACCGCATTAACCGCAGCTTTTAACTGAACTCGAAGCTGTGCTTTGTTGTGGTGTTGAGGAAGCCCAGAACGTCAGTGCTCTTGCTCTGTGATTGTGTATAAATTGGCAGGAAAGCAGCAAACACCTCCAGAGAGACAGATAGTGAGCTTTAAAGAGTGTGTGAGTGGGTGAGGAAAAAACAGCAGACTTTTTTATTTGTCACAGAGGAGAACTTTGGTTTAGGAAATTATAGGCACATTTTCACCAGAGGAAGAAGGGACCATTTCAGCTCATGCTCTGTAAGGCCTTTTCTGTGACCCCTGATCTGTTTGGGTGGAGTTTGCAATACTCAACTTCACCAGTAGATGAAACACAAATCATTCTTTTCACCTGCTCTTTTTATAAACCTCCATTTAACTGATTTAAGACTAACCAGAAATGTGTAGCAATGTATGTGTTTTGTGTTACATTTATGTTTTTTCAAAGTGTAACATATGCTTCCTGCACACAGCTGATTAAAGAAGCTACATTAATTGCCACATGCTGAAGTGTACCCATCATCACTTCTTCAATTTTACATAATGATAACATGTAGACTTGAACTTGTCATGCCTTGAGCTCTAACACAATGTGGGGTTAACTAAAACTCTACATTGGTATTAAATATGGCCATATACTATTGATTATGATGGTTTTGATGACTTCCATCCCTTTTTCAGCAGAAAGTCCAGTCTCACTTTATATAAGTGTGCAGTAAATTGGTTGCCCCCAAAAAGCTCCTGTAGCCTGTATTAGTGTTTGATATCTATCTAAGCATTTAGCAGTCACAATGTAACAATAGCTTTTCATCTTTACCAGTGAATTTCAGCTTCATTCAGTCATCTCAGCAAATCATATCCAGTGTTGATGATTTCCTAACCAACAGGTTCTTTGGTTAAAGCTTAATCTAGGTAGGTTTGATCAATTGCTTTGTCCCAATGCTGTGTAGGTATTGAGGACCAATTTTCCAAATGCACATGAATCCCTGTTTGAATCCCTAACCTACGTGGAAGTAATAATCTAGAAAAATAACCAAAGATCCTCAGGAATCCTGGTGATAATGTAATGAAACTGTGTGTTAATAAAGCTCACACTGATGCATACACAAAGACAGCCTCAACACAGCAAGAGCCAATAAGGTCCTACAACTGCAGCAGCTGCAGTTCAGGCCTGGAGTTCACTGAGGTGAATGTCTCACACACACACACCAGACAGAGAGAGAGAGAGAGAGAGAGAGAGAGAGAGAGAGAGAGAGAGAGAACATACTGCCTGGGCGGAGCTACAGTAGAAGCTGCCAGCTGACTACAAGAACACTTCAGGATATGTGTGTGGGTGTGTGTGTATGTGTGTGTGTGTGTGTGTGTGTGTGTGTGTGTGTGTGTGTGTGTGTGTGTGCGTGCGGGTGTGTGTTTCATTCTCTTCCAAATGCAGCAGTGGTCCCTCTGGTTCTCAGTGTGTGTGAGGTTTATGAGAGTCATTTTCATTGTTCATCTTGTGCAACTTAATGCAAACACTTCCATGAGGTCATTTGCATTATTCTTTGTATACATATAATCTAAAACGAAGAGATCAGATTGACTACCACAGCTATATCTTCGACATTACACTAGCTGTTAGAGCAGCTTACCCAGGAGCACAAAAAACCAAACCATGAAAAGCATTCAGTATTTGTTAGTGTTTGGCTTTTCCCCAGTTGCAGGACTACAGTGGAGTGTCTTAGGGAGTGTGTGAATGGGTGAAACAGATGGGTCAAATGCTGCAAGTTTTTTGTCACAGAGAAGGACTCGTTTGAGCTGAATGTGCAATCAATATAGAGTTTGATTGTTATGCATTTTTATATATTTTTTCATTGTGAAACTGAACATAGAGGTATCTGGTGGGAAGAGCAGCGTATTATGTTTGTAGTGTTTGGTATCATACTTTCCCAACTACATTAGGTTTCATTCTGGTGAGATAGAAATGTACTGAACACTCCTCTATTAGCTACTTTGAATGAATGAATGAATGCTGGCTTACATCCTCTCTGTCTCTGTGGACCTAATTGCATACTCATATTAACATAGCCCAAACAGGTGATAAACTCTTTAACAGATAAGGTCACAGCTAGAAACTAGTGGTGTGTTCCTTAAGCATTATGATGTTGAAGAGATAATTCTGACAAGGCTGACACTGAAAGGAAGGGAGAGGTTTCTCAATTCAACTGAAGCTTTGCTGCTGTTTTTAACTGATTTTAATATCAAATAAACCCTCTAACTACATGGTGGTGCAGTGGTCATCCCTGCCGTGTCACAGCAAAAATGTTCTGGGGTCGAATCTGATGGCTGACTGAGGCCTTTCTGTGTGGAGTTTACATGTTCTCCCTGTGCCTGCGTGGGTTTCCTCCGTGCGCTCCGGTTTCCTCCCACAGCCCAAAGACATGCATATTAGGTCAAGTGGCTATTCTAAATTGCCTATATGTATGAACGTGAGTGTAAATGGTTGTTGTCTCTGTGTTAGCCCTAAGATTGTGTATGTGTAAGACTGGTGACCTGCCCAAGGTGTACCCCACCTCTCTCCCAAAGTCAGGATTGGCTCCAGCTTCCCAGCGATCCTTAATGCATAAGAGGCGTAGAAAATGGTTGGAAAGATGACATTTGTAATAGTTTTCTAATAATTTAATTTGTAATCCCTGCTCCTGTCCATATATGAATTCACATAAATATCAAGAGACTTTGACTTCTAATTGCTTGAAAGAATACTCCAGTACTCAAGCCACAGGAAAAGACAAAAAAAGCATTTTAAATATAAGCACGTATTTTCTGGTGTCTAATTACTGAGGTTAACTAAGCTCTTTTCTTCAAAATGAAAGTTTCTCCAGTAAAGACACTGTTTGCACGATCTGCTTGATGAAAGCAAATAGCTTATGTAGACAATATGCTGACTCAGTCCCACGATGAACCACTGCACAACATAACACTACAGCCCTCACTCCCTATGAAAGTTTTACTCCAGTCAGGAGACTTCAGTACAGTGTTTCAGCTCTTACCTTGTCGTGATTGTGGCGTCTCTGTGGTGGTGGGTTGAGGGTGATTGACTGGGTGGCACTGCTAGAAGTGGGTATAGTGGGCACTGGTCCAGGGGATGGCTCAGACAGGAGGTTGGGTTCCTGTTTTACCAGGATGGCAGTCAAGTCCTGACTGAATGCCCATATGCCCTCTGTTCCAGGAGAAACACATACACTGATGATTAGCATAAGGGCAACAAAAGATAGAAGAGCCACCATGGAAACATCCGCCCAGAAAATCTCCGCTGAGAAAATGGAGTCATGAGCAACATTTTGAAGTGCTATGGACGGAAAAGCATCATATGATATTAATATGGTATCCAGATTCATATTCAAATTCAATGCTTTGGGGTAAAATCAAGTTTAGTGGTTTTAGCTTACGGCTTCACCTGTTCAAAGTCCAGGCAATTACCATACAATTATTCACTATAATTCCATCAAATTCTTCTTTTGAGTTTCTTCTTCTAAGTTTCTACATTTAAAACATCTTGATTTCCCTTCTTTCAGCAAGATTAGGTATTTGCTTAGAAATGGTTTGCTTTATACTAAAAATTGGCAACTTCCAGGTTTCACACATACATAAGTTGCTAGTAAGGTCAAAATAGACTTTTATGAATGCTTAGGTCAACATCCACATAGAAATAACTCACAGAGGTGTATGACTCGTAAGCATGTCAGCAAGTTATATATCACGATGCAGCGGTAGCTGGTTTGGTCATTAATGGTAGGCATAACACATGCCTAGTGTGCCATTTGTGTTTATGACCCAAAGGCTAACACAAAACAGCTCTCCATTATTCTCCCCAAATGAGTCTCAGGCAAAAGGACTGTGATCTGACTGGACATTTTCCCCTCATAAGCAGAAAGCAGCAAGCAGGGGGTGTGAGGGAAATGCAGCCTCCATCAAGCTCTTAGAGCAGAAAACATGTACCCTCCAATCCAGGGGTCCTCGTAACCTCCACTGCGTTTTGTTTGTACCCTGGATGGAGGGATTGATAAAACATTACGCGCCCTTGTAAAAGCAGGACAGCTGTTTTTGATGTAGGGGAAAGAGAGCAGCGGGAATCTGATTACAGCAGGAGAGGAAAGCTTCTCTCGGCTTTCTGCTGTTTGAAGGAGAAGTCTAAGGATCATGTTCTCGCTGGGAGAGTCGATTTATACAAAAGATTAATTCCTTTGAGGTTGTCTAATCTAACACAATCTAACACAATCCAAAGAAAACAGGCAGGTAGTTGGCTTAACATTGGTTACTACTGTGTATCAGTGCTCAAGCCTCAGGGTACTTCAGTTTCTCAAAGATAAACCGACTGGATGAAATTGACAATGCCCTGTCAGTGGTGACTTAAATCACAGGTTCTATAATTTTCTTCTGAACGTCTCTTCTCATTATCTGTGTTCTAAAATGTAAAGAGTTCCCATGTACCATAGCATCCATAATATGTGTGAGGAAAAAAAAAACTTGTACCGTTTGCATCCTCATACCATAAGCCAAGTTAGGTATGTCTTATAGGCCTCCACTGCAATAGCTTTACTAAAATTGCCTATAATTATTTCAATTTAGCATGCAAAACTCTGAAACCCTTACTAAACATCCCACTGGAGGCTTCCCTCCCTTCTACCAACAGCCATGTGCCACTATACACTGGTGTTACCTCCTGGGGCATGGGGGGATCCGGTAGGCTTTGAAGTTTAAGCTACAACAGCTCTTATAGTTAGGAGCTACAGCATATCCAGCAGTGAGAGGGTGAGATGCTCATTAGTTTTGTGGAAAAAAGCAAAAGGAGCGCAATAAAACATCAAGCGTCCACTTTAACAGCTGCCATTAGGTACATTTTAAAAAGCAGAAGTAAGAAGTGATAGGCTGACTGGAATTTTAAAGAAATCAGTATTACACAACTTTATCTTTACCCAAAACATAATCAATCATCAATAATCATTTTGGTGTCTGTAGGATTTTGGGTGAGATAGGCTCCCATTATTTAAGGACCAAGTACAAAGCACACCAAATCTTTTGTCAATTTGTATCAGTTTCTTCCAGCCAAACTATACAGTTACATCATCTGAAATGGCAAGACATCTTTTCAACAATTTAACAACAATTTTCACACTATTCCTATATTAATATAAACCATGGCATGAACAAATATGCTGCACATATCCATTGTGACCATGAACAGGATAAAGAGGTTATTGAAGATGAATGAATGAATAAAAGTACAGAGTACTGGTCCTGGGCCTCCCTGAGGTCCTGCAGCTTTACTGTAGACCAGGACCCTGTTTGCTCCACTTACTCACACTCACACACACACACACACACACTCACACACACACACACATACACACATACACACACACACACACACACATACACACACACACACACACACACACACACATACACACACACACACAGTACAAATCTAAGATGATGCAACACTTCAGATCAACCAGAACATTTTTTTCCACAGGCCTCACCACTCCTCAGCCTTGCCCCTGGCACACTTTCACCTATCTCTATTTCCAGCTGAAGCAAAAAAAAAAATCTGGAAAGCAGATACTGTCTTTATTTTATTGATGCCTGCATTCTTCTCTGGTCTTAGCAAGAGAAAACGAGAGGGAGAGAGAGTATGTGTGCTTTGGCCCTCTGCCTGGAATCCCCAGCTTTTTCTGGAAGGCTGAGCTGCAGCTTCGTCAGGGAACCCTGTGCTGCACTGGAGCTCCAGGAGAAAGTGAAGACAGAGAGAGAGAGAGAGAGAGAGACGGCGCTTATGCAATCTAGAACAATGAATCTTACTGCGTCCATCTGCTTTATGCTGATAGGAATTCTGATTTGCAAAAAAAAAAACTTTAAAAAAGTGCTGTATATTTGTCTATTTTTCTAACCCATCTGTGTGCATGCCTGACTAGTTCTCTGTGTGCACAGGTTTGTAAGTGCATAGATGTTTGTGTACATGTGTACTTCTTTTGTTTTTCCTGTGTATGCATGGGTGACTATCCCTCTGTATACAGTCATGTGTGTGCTTATGCTGGTGCTGCAGTTGTTCCTTACAGTTATGTAGTGATAGCTCAATAAAGTTTGAGAAAAAGCCTTTATTTCATCTTTGGTTCTTGGAATGATTAAAGGCTTTGTAGAAAAGCTCCATTTGGTACCTATACAGGTAAACCATTTGCTGTAGAACATTGAAAATGATCCCCCAGAGGGACACACTAAAGAACTAAAGATGTTTTAGTGTAGTAGATGCAACCATTTTTCTAAGAGTGTATGCTAGGGCCCATTAGATTAGGAGACCAAATCAAAGAATTCCAAGCCAGGATTTCTTGAGAGCCAAGCCAATAGCAACTGACTGCTCAAAGTGTGTCCTTTTTTTTTTCAGATGAAAGTCACTTTGGACAAAAGAGTGTGTCAAGTAGTGATGAACTGAAAAATAAAAGTTGAGTGTTGAGTGTGGAGTTCTCACATCCTAAACGTAATCTCACTCTTACATGCAAGTCATTAAGATGCTACCCAATTCAATTCAAAATAAAGTCATTAAAAGCGTTGTGTGATGGTGGAGGTGGAATAGTCTCTAAATTGCTGTGGTAGTAGAGTGTAAATATGGACTGTCTGTGTCCTTGACCAGGAAAAAGAGTTAGTGAAGATGAATGAATGAGGACAACTTAAGTAGCAGAAATGTCCAATTCAAAGTCTGAATCTAAGTCATAAGCTAAAGTTCAACTTATCTCATGTCACATGTAGGTGAATAAAAATGTTAAATTAAGACAGGCTTAAGTCTAATTCCAAGACTCCTGCACTATATCAACAATTTAAGCATGCATGTGTATGTGAGTATCTAACCTGCATCGTCGTCGGATTTGATGGGCATGGAGGGGCTCTGAGGAGCCGAGTCACCGCTGAGAGAGTAGCTGTGCTCCTGCTGGATGTCGGGGTTCTGTGGCTCAAGCTCCATGTCCAGCAGCGCTGTCCTCTCAGCTAGCAGGTGATCATCGAAGAAACTGCTAAAGAGCTCATTGGAGAAATCCTCCATCTGCTCTGAGAAGTGCTGAAAGTGCAGAAGAGATTGTTATAAAACATAAATGAATAATAATTGAAATGTTGAGTTTCACTGTAAGACCAGGACCAACTGGAACAATCATATCCTGGGATACACATCAATCATTGCATTAAAATTGTGTAGGATATGGGGCTGCTGTGGTTTATAATTATGACTCGAAAGTGTGATATATTTTTGTGGTTTATTTTTAAATACAGATAACCCCATAGATTAAATCCAAATGATTTGCTCCCATGTCCCAAAAACATGGCAGTAGGTGAATTGGTGACTCTAAACACAAACTAACCCTATGTGTGAGTGTGTGAATGTGAACACGTGGTGCCCTGCGATGGACTGGCATCACATACAGAATGTATTCCTGCCTCTCACACACTATTCCTGGGATAGTCGATGCACCACAACCCTGTCCAGGATAAAGTGTTATTGAAGATGAATGAATGAATGTCACAATAATGTTACAAAGTATTTTAATTGATTCCATTGAATCATTTTTAGACTTCACTGACTTTATGTAATCCCTCTGAATTAGATCTGTGTTAAGTTTCTGCCATTATTGCTTTTATTTCCTTAATTTTTACATTTTCATGAATCAGTAGATTTCAGAAAAAGATTTTTTGCTGGAATTTTATGTTGTTGTTTTTTTTTTTTAAACTCAGCCTCTGAGGTGGTCTCTTATTTAACCTCATTATCAGTAAGTGTAATCTTGTACTCAAACTATATTCTTCTGTTTGAGTTTGACTCTGTGTGTGTGGGAAGGCGTTTATGTGAAAGTGTGTTTGCTGAGCAGGAGTGTAACAAAGGTGTGTGAGGACCTGATGATGTTTACATCCTGGTATGTGAGTGATGCACCTGTGGAGTACACGTCACAGCAGCAGGTGACGTTAACACTTACACTCACATCCACACCCACTCACACACACCCTCACACACACACCATAGTTATACATTTTCACCAGGATATGAGGCTCTCCAGCTGTGTGTTCCCATGGAATAAACCCTTGACCGTTTGTTGACATGCACATAAGCAAAGACAGAAGTTGATTTGCTGTTCTGTAACACTTAAACAGTTTATCTTTAATCCAAAAAATACTTTTAACATTTAAAACTTTATTTGGGAAACTAAGCTTAAGGATTTACTCTGAGTCTTCTCAGTCAGTCAGACAACTGTGAGCAGAACGGTGCTGTGAAATACTTGAAAACTGCATTTCACTGCAGTAGTGACCGGTCCACAGGTGAAGCAGAACCTTTGCATACTTTATATATCAGCCATTTAACAAATGTTAATCTTCATAATGTCTTCAATCACAACTACATGCATTTTAATTTCCATTGAAATACTAATGACCTCTGTTGAGCGCTTAAAATGTGTTAAAATAATACTACATGTTGGAAATATGTTGCTATTTGACAGTCGATGTTCCATTGATATGGTCATCTTAGGTGTTGCTCAGTCTTGGGGCAGCATGCTCTCTGCCCTTTTTAGCACCATAGATTGCACCTAGTGGTCAGAAACTGCAGGAACTGCAACTAAAGCTAATAAAGGCCCTTTGGGACATGTGGTTTTTGAGATGTAGTTGATCTGAAAATGTTGCTGAAACCTGGCAAACCTGGGTAATGATATTAGCTGAACTGT
Organism: Notoglanidium macrostoma; assembly: GCA_030068235.1. Classification (NCBI taxonomy): domain Eukaryota; kingdom Metazoa; phylum Chordata; class Actinopteri; order Siluriformes; family Auchenoglanididae; genus Notoglanidium; species Notoglanidium macrostoma. The sequence goes on along the minus strand of JAQQZR010000023.1, from coordinate 12,378,575 downwards.
GTGCATCTCACACACTGGAACAATGGTGAGGGAAACCCACCTGATCTATTGAACACAGCTGAACAAAACTGCCTGTCTGTATACGTTTTCACAAATAGTTACAATTATGTGTTGTTCTAAAACATTCCCTAGGTAAAAGCCTATAACTATCAAGTGTGACAGTCTCTCAGCTTAATTTTGTCTGAGGCTATGCCACTATTAATAATTTTCCGCCCCACCAAAATCTATGATCACGAGCCACTGCTGGTCCACTGAGCAGATATAGTGCAAGGGTTTATCTGTACTTCCTGTAAAAATGGAATAGATAATCAGGAACCAAGCTCTTATAATTCAGTAGCATTTAAGTAATGGCATCTTGTGAACACGGTGGCCATGGGGTGCACTTATTGACGCAACCCTCCTGTTGTCAGAAGCACTCTAATCACTATAGCTGAGTGAACAAGCATAAACAGTCCCACCCTGAATCTTTGATGTGCGACAGGAGGTTCCTGTTGTTGATCTGTGTTGCGGATATGGCGACGGACCTCAGTAATCTGGACTCAACCAGAGGAGCGCGTACGTGCATTTTTAGAAGCAGAACCACAATGTTTTATCAGAATGAGAATGTGGACATTGTAATTAACTGAGACAGCACCAATCAATGGTTTTACCCTTCTAGGCTGTAGAAGAAAACCAGAAATCCAGATGCCATAAATTAAAATTGTAATAGCCTTAGTCATGACTAAGCCACACAGGGAAGACAATGTCACAAATGTCACAAATGGAGAATCTAGGAGCTTCTATCTCATAAGTTTATGAAATACATTGTACTACAAGTGTGAATCCTGTCTGACAGGAAAACAAACCGCTGTGGGGTGCAGAACTTCTTGCAGGTCCCCCCAGAGATACAAACTAAAAAATCACTAAGAGCTCTACTTTAAAATGATGTTTTCTTTGACATAGCCCAAGACCTGTGACCATCTGCACGACACTGAAATAAAATAAAGTTATTGCTTTAGAAAACACCCAGCTCACTGCTTGAGAAGTAAATTCATAAACAAGTTATACATCTTTTTATTTGTCATTTATAATGTGTGCACACTTATGTACATGTCTTTCAAAAAGAACTCTCTAAAGGGGGATTTGGTTATTCCTTTGGGTAAAAAGGAACAGGTTCTTTATAGTACCCTATAACAAAGTATTTGCCTACAAGAGATGGTTCCTAGTGGAACAACTTAGGATGCTTAAAACCCTTACCTATCAGAAGGACCCTTGAAAAATTCTAAATGGGTAACATTAATAGCTAGCAAGCTAGATAGTTCCCACATTAGTCAGTGACTCCTGCACTTTTTTTTTTTTTTTGCATATTGAAGCAAAAATTTTAAATGGCTTTCATCTGTTTCCCCAGCTGAGACGGTCTGAGACACTCTACAGATGATCTACAGAAAAAAACTCCATTAACGATTTTCAGTTTGTCCCTCTGGGAAAAGATTCTATTTAGAACCCCAAAACCAAGGTGCTATCATAAAAAGGAAAGCTTGAACCATTAACTACTCAAAGGACACATAAGGAATTTTTAACTATGAAAATGCACTAATACTTCATTGCACACTGCATAGGTGCGGAATATGAAGTCTTCTGGACAAGCAGTTTCCAGCTCCAGACTGGGCAAAATGATGCAAGAGCTCACTACTGATGCAAGTGCTCTGAAATTCCACATCTGGAATTCAGACAGATGGAAAGAGCGACTGAGTGAAAGTGAGGGAGGGAAGTGAATTCCAGACTGGCATATGGACAACCGGGTCTCCAAGGGGTGCTAGACGGTGAGCGAGATTGTGCGTAACCTCCCGATGGCCCCGGCACAGTCTCAGCTCCCTTAGTTATAGTCAGGACCTGGAGGAGTAAAAACAGGGCTTTTCTTTTCCTTCCCTCTTCTCCTTCTGCATGGATTTCTCCACCTGATCCATTCAACATTCCACCACAGATTAAAGAAAAAAAAGGTTTAAATTTTACTGATTATGGTGAGACTTCTGATTGCATTTGATACATCTGATAGACACAGGCATTGTGAGAGTGGGTGTAGGAAAAAAGAAAAGTTAAAGTTTCGCTAAATTACATGGTAGGTAAGAGCGACTGCCTGTCTGAGAATGTTGATCGTATGGAGACTGTGGGATTTACAGGTGAGATCAGATCAAAAGACAGAGACAGAGAGAGAGGAGGGCCAAGAATTGCAGTATTATCTGCATTAAATGCTTTAGGGAAATAAATAGTTGTTCCACCATCGTGTGATGCTCCATGCATGGCAGTAACGTGGGTGTGTTAGTTAGTCTGTTCTCCAGCTGGCTCCACTGTGAGAATGTTCAGTGTGTTCAGATGGTGCAGATGGCTCACACAAATACACTCCACTTCGCTGCTTGTCTAACACAGGCAATACTCAGTCTCAGTCTTCTTAATGACCTGGAAAAATCTACTTAATTATGTCTAAATGTCCAACTTGGTAAAAGTGCTGTACAAATAGAATTGAATTTAATTTAATTATACTTAAATTATATATTTTACTTATAATTATACAAAATATACAGTTCTGCCTTCCACTGCACTACATGTAAAAATAATTTTAGATTGCTAATTAGCTAATTAGATTATATAGATTATATTATATTAAATTATATTATATTAAAAATTAGAGCAACAAATACTCCACAATTCTGCTCTTTCTCTGTTACAAACATGCAGAAATTGCAGTTGGTGCTTTCTCACTCCCCCCAGCATGTGTGCACAGGGCTATAGCTGTGGTTTTAGCTTTGTGTAACTTTTGATTTTATCTAAACTGTAATACGGTGAATAAAGTGAGCCGTTTCTGCAGAAGCATGAGAAGCTTCTTCTTTTCAGAAATTTAAGAGATCATTTTGTCCTGGCATGCAGTACAATGAAGGAAACTCATTAACTTGGCTTTGCAGTAACACTGCAGCATATGTGCTTGAAGGATGAAACACAGAATTAAATATTTTCACAGGTTTGAATGTGAGGACTTTCAAAGGAGCATCCAGGAACTCCCAACGCGAATGTGACATAGTCAAGGGGTTCTGGAATTGTATTATTATTATTATTATTATTATTATTATTATTATTATCATCATTATTATTATTATTATAATAATAATGATAATAATAATAATAATAATAATAATGGTTTATTTTCTTTTTAATGTTCAATGATGTGGTGATAGTAGTGATTACTATAAACTTAATTACTATTGCTATGGCATTATGGTTAAGTAAATATAAAAGCTATTTGACCATTCACATGAATTGACTATATTTAAAAACGACATATTATAGTGACATTAGTTTGTTTCCATAGTAAATGGTTAATTTCATAATCATGCATAATCATTATTCATTTTAGGATTAATAGTTTAAAAACAAGCATAAAATATCAGTCCATGCCTTCTTAGGTTATTCAGTAATTACAATGAATGCACTTATTAGAGTACAGATTGTACGTCTGAACCTGTAGGATTATGGAACTTTACAGGGTTTAATTAGGAAAAGTGCTGCTTATACAATGCAGTTGTTTTTTTCTGTAGCTGGAACTGGTTTGGGTTCTCTGGGTAGAAAGTTCAAGAATAAAAACTAACAATATATCGATATGACAGCATCCATTTGACTTTTGGGCGTAATGTCTGAATTGTTAAATAATTATATTCCAATCAATGTGTTGTGATCAGAAGGAGAAAAAGGTTTCTGGTTACAAAAAGTTTGACGGAAAAAAGAAGTATGAGAACTTTCTAATAATCCCCATGCTAAGCAAACTATTATAATTATGAATGGACACTTTATTTTCCTTCTAAATTTCCTAGCTGCTAATACCATTTGAATCTGTGGATATTTTATTTACTCAGTGGAAAAGGAGAGCAGGATTGCACATGCAGTATGTGACCTTTTTTTCCTGCACTGGTCCCAAAATCGCAGCAGCAGCATTCCAGGTGCCGGCGAATGTCTTTACTCGGCCACGCCCCCGACACACACTGCATTCCATTGGCCAGTTCCGACCCTTTTGCGGCGCCCCAGCCAATCGGAGCGCGGTATGCAAATGCAGCAGCCGTCCGTACGTCTTTTTGGAGCAGGGGTGCAGGGTGCGCATGGAGGAGCGCGACGTAAAGGGAAAAAACAAAAGAGCCGATAACAGCGTGGAAACGTGAAAGGAGTGAGTGAGGGAGAGAGCCAAGTTCAAGCAGTGTATGGAAAAAACTACACTTTATACTGCAAGCACGACTCGTTCTGAGTTAATGAGTCACACAAGAGTGGAAACTCATCTCATTGGGAGGAAAGACCGAGAAGGAGAGAAGGAATTTGTTCAGGAGCTTACCCTATAATAAAATGATCTACTTATGTAGAAAATGAATATGCTATAACGTTGGCTTGGATTCATTTATCTTGAGATAAATTATGTAAAAAAATCTTTTTGTTATATATTAGGAATGCTATCACAATGCATTACTTGCTCTCTTAGGTTCACACTGTTCATTCCAGTCTCACACATCTGTTCTTTTAATGGCAGCTCATATTCTCCCAGTCATATTACTGCTGGCAGGGCAGCAATCCCAGCTGAGAAAGATCAGATGCCAGATAGTTCACAGCAGCTGAGAAAGATCAAACTCGCTGTCAAAGCCCCAGCTCACCCAGGGTAATATCTGATCATCATGGAGTCACGCTCATTAATTGCGCTTTATTAATGAGGCAGACACAAGTGAGAAATGCAGAGGTGCAGAGCGTTCACAGGGTCGACAGGTGAGAACAGGTTGATTCTACTATTTATTTTCAGTCACAGGCAGACCCACATTTATTCTGAAGTCCTGGCTCTCCCTTCTGAAGTGGTGCTGTACCTCCCAGTCTCTCTCTCTCTGTCCCTCCCCTCCTCCTCTGCCTCTTCCTCCTCCTTGTCCTGCTGCTGGTTTTCTAATTCCAACTTTAGATCGTTCTCAGTTCTGCCATCAGGCACAGAGGCTAGGGAACCACAACCACAGCAGACAGTTAGTCAGGGGAACAGGCAGACGTCATGGACTACTGTTTCCCTTCCCCCATCCAGCAACCACCAAGAGCCCATGGCATCCTTCATAACTTATGTCTGGATTTTCACTGCTATACAGACTTGTAGGGGTGTAATGATACAACGTGATATGATGCGTCGCGATGCAAAAAACCTAACAATGTGTATTGTGGGAATGTGCGATCATTTAAATTAGCATTCTATTAACTATGCATCTAATGCAATTTCACCATTTGAACTCTGGTGGTCCCAATCCATCCACCCCATAAAACATATAGAGAGCACATTGACCAATAGCTCCGTATTGGAAAGACTGACACGCATTATAGTTTATAAACTTACACAGCCACGACATAACCTATTCAGTAGTTTTCAGTAGTGAGAATGAAGCCATGGAAATTGGACATTTTAGCTGACTTTGGAGCTCTAGTTCCAATTAAAATGAAATCTTAGATGTTGAATGGAACTCACTATGTTTCCATGAATCATTTTCCCCAGATCAGAGACTTTGTTCATTTAGTTAATAAAAAAAAAATTATACATGCATTTATTTGTTTTTAAGATATGGTGAAGCCATGGGACATTTAGTTTACAGTATTAAATAATTTTATTTATTTTGCTTTATACCTTCAAAAATATAACCTGTTTAACCTTTGTTTATTATACAGAAATAAAAAGGAGTTTTTTCAGTCATAATTTTTCTTCATCAATATTTTATTCCAAATATTCCAAATATGAAATGAATCGAACTGAATTGTGACCAGAGTATAGCAATACACCCTTACGGATTTGCACTGATGTGTTCCTTTTTATGCTGCAATCACAGATCACAAATTAAAAGTGATTTCCTGTGGGCCTCTGAATCCTCACCTTCTGTAACCTATACTATTACAGTGCTCCCCTGTCCCACTGCATTTTAGTGGCCTTTAATTCTGCATGAATAGACTCTTGAGCAGTAGCCAAATAAATGCCTGAAACAAACCAAATAGCCACAGGGACTGGGTCTTTAACTGATGCATCCAATGGCAGAAGACACTATAGTTCCTTAAACTACAATTTACCTGCTGAGACATTTGTTCATAATTCCACATATATGTGTGTATAAAGAATATTTCACAGATAATTCATATTAAAAGTACAGTTATTTCCAGGGTTGATCATAGGCTCCTACGTTAATGCCAGTATGCTTGAGAAAACAGAAAGGATCCGTACATAAATGACCTCAAGGACTTTTGCAAACATTAGCACTTGTCTACTATGTTTGCTCTCAGCCTAAAAGGAACAGGTTCTTTGAAATACTGACGTGGGGGTCTGATGAGTTCTTTCATGAAGAACTAAGTGTGGAGCTGAGGGACGTTTAAGAGCTAAAATTCAGTGTGATAGCAAAAATTACAAAAATGAAACGCTACTATGCACATTCCTAAACCAAACATGACTGATTGTTTGGGATGTTATTTGACCTGAATCTAAATCCTCAACCCTAGTGTGTTGTAAGCCTGCACCATCCTACCAGTGTGCTCCAGTTTCATCTTCTCCCCTGAAGTTCTTGGACAAGAATAAAGCCTGAACGAAAGGGATGGTATTTATTTGTATCTGATTTAACCAAACCATATTTCAGCATCATATCTTGCACTGTGTGTCTCTAATTCAATTCACATTTGGACCGGCTAAAACCCAACAATATCTATAAGTCAGTAAAATTACACTGCTATTAACCCTAGCAGCAGGAAATGTCTCTGCGATTTAGGTATAGTATAAGGTTAAGATGCACTGTTAGTGCTACTACATCAATAATTGGTTGATTCCATGATTGCAGTGCCATTTAACCCCTTTTTAGATCAATGATTTAGATCATTTTCTAACACTGAATCTAAGAGAACATGCAAGTATCTCATTTTCTATGAGATTTCTTTCCTGACAGCGGCAGCATTATACTCTTAAATGTGTTTTTTTAAGCTAATGTCATGAGGACAGAATGGGAATTCTAAATGGTCCATATTAAATTTGTTATTTTCTTAAAATTAATAATTAACTTTCAGTCTATAATTTGGATAATGCTCAAAGTGAGTTAGTCAGTATCACAATATTATTGCAAAGTGATAAGCGTATAAATAAAAAAAATGTGATATTATTTTTCCCATGGCTGTCATGAAGTTTGGTGATGCGATATCCTGTTGAACACATGACTTGTAGAATATTCCATATATTTCAGAGCAGAGGGGTGTTCAGATAACAGGGTCGCGTGAACGTTGAGGGAAGCTAAAATGTTCGTTTTTATTATAATGCGTAATGGATGACTCATGGAAAAAGATGTTTCGAGCATGAGATGTTAAAAGATTATTCACAAAATGCTGTTTTTAAGAGCTGTAGATTTACAGTGTCCTTTACTTTATACACATATTTGTAAATGTAATATCAGTGGAATACAAAAGGCACCACAATCGTGTATTTATTTAAACCAAAACTCCATATTATTGCCTCTGTAACACTTACAGCGATCGAACACCAGTGAACACACCAGTACTTTCAATTTATAAATTCTTTGACTTGAAAAGCACTCATAATGGAAAGCAGTTCTTAGGTCAGTCAATAAACCACATGAACTTTCATGAACTTCTTGGGTCAAAGGTATTTGTAAATTTAGCTGTAAATCTTTGTAATTAGTTCTTCCTGGGATGGTGTTTCCTTTTTCAGAGCAAATGATTTATAGTTATGCATAACCAATGTACTCAGCTTAGCTCAAAATAAACATGGTGTTAAGTGCCTCATTGCACATACCACAAAACCTTCAGGAAAATGAAAGGAACCAGAATCACTCTTCATTGTACTTCTCCAGTGCTAAAAAGTTTAATACGCTGTTATAAGAGCAGCCTTGGGAAGACCTTCTCGCATGTTTCATTGTAAGACTTCTACTGTAAGAGTGAAATGGTTAGAGTAATGAATTACTGTACTGTAAGGCTTCTGCTATAAGCGAGTATAAAGTAAACTGGTTTTCTGTTTTTTTCTCTGCACAAAGATGCTCACTTGTGGTAATCATACATACTCTGCAGATACATCGGATACAGATCGGATTAGACTGAGAGCATTTCAAGAATGCGAAGTATTGCAGTTGCATTGAATTGCAGTGTGCCATGGCATCTTGAGCTACACCACTCTAGTGCGTCTCAACTAGCTTCATGACCTCTAGCTCCTCAGAGCCTCGGGAGCAGGAGGAGTCCGGACATGACACCGATTTCTCGTCTTTCATCTGGAGCAGCTGTAGATGCTGCAGAGGAATGAATAAAGGAAAGTGCACTGAACAACAGGTAACTGAGACTGTATCTGCCCAAACCAGCTGGGAACATGTAGATCTGCTCTATCTGATCTCAAATCTACCTGCAAGCATTGTGTTGGACACGCCTCCCAATCCCAGAAAAAAGCCATAATCAGGCTACATTATGCAATAGGAAATAGGAGACTCGAATACAGGGCAAATGCATGATTGGGCTTTTCCATCAAACTGGTAACCCCTGGACACTTACTTACAAATCAGAGCACTCTGGAGTCAAATCAGCTCAAGGCATCATTATCATAATTATTTGAAAACTTTCCAGCAACAGAGGAGGACTGCTTCTTGAGAAAAGTGTAAAAAGTCTCTCACACACAGACACATCTTGAGAACTAGCAAAACATCCAAGCATTAGAAAAGGCCTAGTTAAATCGTTTTGTGTGTGTGTTTGTGTGTGTGTGTTTGTGTGTGTGTGTGTGTGTGTGTGTGTGAGAGAGAGAGAGAGAGAGAGAGAGAGAGAGCGAGAGAGAGAGAGAGAGACAGAGAGAGAGAGACAGAGAGAGAGAGAGAGCGAGAGAGAGAGAGAAAGTCAGTCATCATTTAAAGTGAATGGGGGACAAAGCTAAATGAGGCTATAAGAAAACACTTAGCAGTGTTTGCAAAGCTTAGTGTGTGTGTGTGTGTGTGTGTGTGTGTGTGTTTGTGTGTGTGTGTGAAGATGGATGTTTGTTTGTCAGGTTGTCAAAGCATGCTGTACACAATCACCAAGAGGCTCAAAAGGAGAGAATTAAGATATCTAATGCAGATCAAAATGCTTGAACACACATGGTGTAAAGAGAAGAGAAAGTGAAAACCCTTCTAACATGGAAATTATTCTACACATCAGATAACATAAAGGCATCTTAATTAAAGCCCCAGGAAAGCTAAATCAATAATGACTTTCTAATGAGGTTAAAGAACACAATGTAGTGAAATGTAGTGCAAAGTCTGAATAATTAGGTCCATTCCATGCCCCATACACTTTCTCCACTTTAAATGCAGTTAATATTGGGTAAAAGTTGGGTTTTAAAAAATTGGCATAAATTTTTACAAACGTCCCCATCTTCATCACGAAGCTAATATTACAGCTTCGTGTTTATGTTTATCCGTCAAACACAGCCTTTAACAAAACTATGCATTTATGCTTAAATAATAGGCCGTCGAACTTGGGGTCACCTGAGACATGGATGGGAACACAGATGACTTATAACGTACTTCCATGCATATGAACTTTATTGATGTTTTATCTTATAATAAATACATCTTTTATAGCATTTTAAAATATTTATAGATATTTGAATGTTACATATAATAAACCAGTGTCAGAAAAGCACAGAAATAAATGCACCATGTCCTGAAGTGCTTTTGGTGTAAAATGAGCTTTTCTCTCATGAAAATATTACATTGAATGAGTCATTTAAAAGACTCAAATGAATCAAGTCACTGAAAAGACTCGTTCCCGAGATAAGGAGTTTGAATCCTGACGATGCCACAGACATGCATGATCGGGAGTCCTGGTAAGCAAACTGGCTGAGCTCTCTGAGTGGGCGGGGCATACTCTCCCTCCTGTCAGTCACAGCGACACTAGCCAATCATGAGCATCTGTGAGCTCATGTATGTGGAAGAAGGTGCATAGCGTTTTCCTGAGTGTGTTACACCGCTCTGTGACACTGTTTAAGCAGTTGGTGACCAAATTGGTGTAAATATATTTGGGGGGGAAAAACTAAAATATAAAAGATAAAAATTCTAAATAGTTGTATAATAGGATTAGCAGGATTTGGGTTTGTTGCAACACAACTTTTGCATCTTACACATTGTTAATTTCACACTATGCATCCCACCCTGGGACTTTAAAACAGAGGTGGAGAAAAAAAGACTGAGAAAACACAGTGTGTGTGTGTGTGTGTGTGTGTGTGTGTGTGTTTGTGTGTGTGTGTGTGTGTGTGTGTGTGAGAGAGAGAGAGAGAGAGAGAGAGAGAGAGAGAGAGAGA
>JAQQZR010000023.1:12305351-12329157 GCA_030068235.1 Notoglanidium macrostoma | reverse complement strand
AGGAGATGCTACACCATGGTAAACATGCCCCTGTCCCAACTATTTTGAGACCTGTAGCAAACATCAAATTTGAAATGGGCTCATTTTGTGCAATAATTTTAACATTTCTCAGTTTAAACATTTATGTTATCTGTTGTTATCTATGTTATTTGTTATGTTCTGTTGTGAATAAAATATTGTGATTTACTAAGTAATAGTGATTTCTAAGTCTCTTAGTTTTCATGTTATACAAATTTAAAGAAAGTCCCAACTTTTCTGGAATTCTGGTTGTAGACTCTTTGACATATTCTCAGCTCCTCTTAAAATGGACTTCATGTATTTGTTCATGCACACACTTATTATATAATTATCTTTCCTTCATTTTTTTAAATTCATCTTTAGCAACCTCTTTAGGCTGGGTCAGGGCTGCAGTGAATAAGGAGCCTATTTACAACATAATCAGTTGTTATGTAAGGAATAAAACATTTGGGGACTGCTGTTACAGGATAATAATCAACAGCAGAGAGATGTGATGCTGACCAGAAGGGAGTATTTACATATAACAGCATGCCACAAGCTGTTTATTCCTTTTATACCAATTTGCCAATACTAACAATTTATATTTATTAAAGATTGACAAGGAGTTAATTTTATCTATTTATAGTTTAATTATAGTGGGGCTATAAACAGTCATTCTTTCACCTACACCTTTCTATTAACACAACAAAACTACTTTTTGTCATACTGAGAAGCTGTAAAGTGCTCCCTTACAGAAGGCGTCCCCATATCAATGAGAATACATCTTTATTTGTTAAATAGCAAAAGTTTTTGTATTTGATTTATTATTAGGCTTAGATTGGGTAAGTGTTGTCCATGTAAGTCTTTGTGTAAGTTGTATGAAAATGAGCACATTAATAAAGTGGGTAATTGAATTACAGCCAGCTCTACTGTCAGAAACGTTGTTACAGAAAATTACTCCTGACCAGTTCAAATTGAGAATTCAACAGAAGTGTGGTACAATATTATATGAGCATGTTTCATAATAGTGTCTAGTTGTCAAAAGTTGCCTAATGATTATTCAGATAGATCAGACATGCATTTTTTTCATAGTGGATAATAAGGAAAGTTATACGTTGTGAGTGGAAAAATAAGGTTAATTAGAACATGTGGCCAAACAAAGTACACTGCAAAAAATATTGCTGTAAATTTTACACTAGTTTGCTGGTAGCTTGGATTGCCAGTAAAATATTGTAAAATTTACTGTAAACAACTGTAATATATTTTCAGTAAAGTGCTGTTGCATAATTTAAAATAACACATTGCATTTGCAGGATAAAACTGAGCTGAAGATTCTTACTCAAGGACCCAATCAAGGTAATTTTTGTAGTGCTAGGATTTGAACACGCAACCATCTTATCTGTGATATGGAGGCTTAATCACTGAGCCACCACAACTAACTCCGCCTGCTTGCATTGATTCAATGCAGTCTTTTAAAGGCATTAATTCAGTGTTAGAACTAGGTGAATCAACACTGTTCTTGTCATTGCTCAATGGTTAAGATGTTGATTACAATACAGAAAGTTGTGTGCTCAAATCCAGAGCTTGCATGGTTGGGTAAGACCTTCAACTCGACAGTATCCTGCATCAGCCAAATGAGCTATGCTGGCTTATGGGTTATTTTATTTAACATCAAGATATTACAGTACTGTACTGTAGTGTAGATATTTACTGTACAGATATTTACAGTACCATAAATGTAAATATACAGTTGCTTATGGTAAATTGCACAGTACTTTAGTGGCAACCCAAGCTGCCAGAAAATTACTGTAAAAATGTATAGAATTTTTTTTACAGTGTAGACAAGGTAGAATAAAACAAGCATTACTAAACCTGTGAGCTATAGTCTGTTATAAGATTTGACTACACACAAAATTAAATGTAGCATTTTTTTTTGTTGTGTATGCAGGGGCACATTCTGTACAGAAAAGGTGTACCACTCTTGTTTGTTATATTTACACTTCTTAAACGCTTGCCAGCATGTTTTAGCATTGATTGGTTAAAAACATTTTTTAAAGTTCGGGCATTTACAGTCGCAGTCAGAGGTTTACATATGCAGACATGAACATCAGGGAGCAACACTGGACTTTCAGTGACTTCTCTGAACTGTACAACATATGTCTTTATTAAAAAAAAAAATCATTTTCAAACATTTTTCATTTATTTTGGGTTGGGGTCAAAAATATACAAACAGCCATTTAGAGTATTAATTCAGTGGTGCTGAAAGTCCCAAAATGTCTTTTATAAGCCATTTATAAACAACTGCAGATTCTAATATCATCAGTTCAAACAACTGTATATAAGTACAAATTATTGGGAGGTGTAGCCACTTTGTTGGAAGAAGACCCAAACTGTCACCCTGAGCTGAGAGGAAATTGATTCATATGGTCAGGAACAACACAGTGACCATCAAGGCACAGGCCTTGTATGAACTGGAAGCTGCTGGAACACTGTCTACTGTCAAGTGAGTTTTACATCACCATGATCTGAGAGTCTTTGTCCAATAAAAAAGCCCCTGCTACACATTCAAGCTCGACTATTGTTTACAGCTGACCATATGGACAAAGAAAAAGCCTTCTGGAGGAAAGTTTTATGGGCAGATGAGACAAAGATTGAGATGTTTGGCCACAATGACCAGAGGTACAGAGGAGCACCGCACCACCTGTAACATATGTGGTGCTAGCATCATGCTCTTGGGCTGCTTTGCTGCTAGTGGAACTGGTGAATAGCACAAAGTGGAATTCTACCTAGAAGCGTGTCAAATTTTCAACATGAATTCTGCCAGAAGCTCGTTGAGGTCTAGTGTCTGGTCAAGGTGAAAAGTGTCTGGTCAAGGTGAACCTTGTTAATGGACATTTAACCAAATATTAGGTGTGCTGTATGTATTTTTTGAATAAATAAATATGATGAATAAATAAATATATTATTAATAAATATATAGATAGTTAGATAGAGTGACACAGCAGTGCAGTATTGTCAACATCAGAAGGTTAGAATTGTCACTTCTCAGATGTAAGGTTCTAAGTTCAAACCTTGTAGCCAACTGGGGGTCATTCTGTACAGAGTTTGCATGTTCTCCGGGCACTCCGATTTATTCTGTGTTAGCCCTGTGATAGATTGGGGACCTGTGCAGGGTGTACACCTCTTGCCAGCTGGGATTGTCTTCAGCTTCCCTGCGACCCTGAGATAATATAGAAGTAAACCTGAGGTATAGATCATGGATGGACGGATGTCGTAATGCTGTAGGAATTATTTTGAAAATGTGAGTTTACAGGTAAATGAGCAAATGCGAAAACAAAACAAAAATAACTATGTTTAAAAACTATACACAATTACAATGGGTCTGTACAATATTATAAACATTTCATCGTTATTAACTTAAAGAGAACATTTTAATATTTCTTATATACTCTAGCTTTTGGAGCAGCACATAATGAAGTTTGATGAACTGACGGAAGTCTGTGTGCGTGTGTTAGTGTGTGTGAGGGAGAGAAAACGAGAGAGAGCGCGTGAGCAAGAGTGTGTGTTGTGCAGGGTGCTGATTGGTCCGTCCGCCCGTTCACGTGCACCGTCTAACTTCAGTTTCGCCGAGTTTACATCCGGGTTCTTTTCCCTAGGCAATGGGGGCGCACTACCCCCGTTCCTTAGGCAAAGTGAAATAAATTCGCCGCACCGTCACATAAAGTAGTCCTCTTTTTCAAACTAATCTTTCCTTTGCTACTTAGCCAATTTCATCGCAAACCACAACGGTATAAGACTGCTTTCCGTGCTAATGAATAAGTCAGAGGACGATTCGGGACAATTTGTGCTTTATACTGCATCCTTTCACTGTCCCATTCTCTCTCTGGCTTCATGCGCGGAGTGATATGTGGTGTTCGCAGGCCCGGCTGAATGAGATTGAAGAAGAGTTCTTGTTTTGTATGGCAGTTTCTCTGTTTCTCATACATTTTTGTAAAAAAAGAAATTCAACTCGTCCGATAAGGAATGCATTATTATACGCTATGAAGACTGTGGCGTGCCGAAAGGAATAAAGTCATACACGGGACGGCATCCGGTGCTGAATATCGGTCTGAGAGTAAATATTTATTTATATAATTAGCGTGTGTGAGGAGACCGAGGGCTCGCTGACTGACTGACTGACTGCTGGAGGAGTGAGTACGAGGGTGAGTGCACCGCCACATTCTTCCGTTATAACCGCAACTTTTATTCTCGACGAATTTGAATACGCCTCACTTTTTCAACAAAAGGGGACGTTTTTCTGAAATTGTATTTCGACGGAGAGCCTCCGGTTTTGTTCGTTTCTGCTTATTCTAGGAGTTGGCCGAGAGTGGAGAGCTGAGAGAGAGAGAGAGGGAGGGAGAGAGAGAGAGAGAGAGAGAGAGAGAGAGAGAGGAGGGGTATCTCGGGTGATATCTGGAGTGTACTTTGCGTTCAGTGGTCTTTCACTGGCAATATGAAGCCGTTATAAGCGCTTAAACACACTAGCATCCAGGTTCACCATCTGATTCTTCATTACGCTTGAATTTAGTGACAGTGATGCTAAACGGGCCTGTGGCCAAAAGCATCAAGTTTCTACAAATCATTTATAACAACTTAATAGCATGTGAATGAGGCCTGAATGAGCTTGGTGTAGTAGAGGCTCTGAAGGAGGGAGGGTTCTGGCTGTGTTTCGGAAGCCGGTAGTGCTGAAGGCCTGACCCACAGCAAGTGCGCCGAGGCTGGGTTGCATCGTAGCGTAAAGTGGTCGGAGCTGCTCCGTGTTGCCAGATTGGACGCTTTCCCTCTCACATGCAACGTTTCTAATCACCTTTGGCTGGGAATAAATAGCCCTAGGCCCTTCAGCCTGCAGTTTAGCGCAGTTACAGTTGAGGGTGATGAATGAGATAGCTGTAAGTGAACTGAGCTGTAAATGGTAAATCCAATCTGGCAACCTCAGCAGGTGGAAGCTGTGTTCTTGCTTTCAGAATTCCTTTGCTTTTTAAACCACTTTTGTTAAGACCGTAAGACCGTTTATCCTACTGACAGGTGCCTTTATTTTACTCCTATTTAATACGTGTTCAGTCCATATTATTGTACACAACAGTGCTGCCTTATAAAGCAGGCCTGCTAATTCCCATCCAACATGTTCCTGTAGAAGGTAATTATTAGAGCCTGTCTTACAGAAGTGTGGCTGTGACGTGATAGTGACGTAGCTGTTGTGAACGTGATGACGTGCATTTCAGGATTATTTATACACATTACTCAGGAGTAATATTACTGTGTAGTTACAGTGCATGTCTTTTGGACAAAATGAAGACAGTAAAATGTAATTCATATCAACATAACAAAGAAGGTCTTTTTTAAAAATCAGATTGAATTATTCTCTAATATGTCCACTCAAAGCATTTCTTCTTGACATCTCTGTGCTAGCTGCCAGATTGCATGTGCAGTCTTTGCCCATTCTTCTTCAAATACCTGCTGTAGCTGCACCAGATGGCCAACACTGCCTTCTTAACCCCTTTAATGTACCAGCTTATTATTCTCTTATTATTCAGTCGATATGAATCATTCAGTGGAACTGATAGGACGAGTAACGAGAGAGGGGATTGTAAATCTGGACCCACTGCTGGCTTCTGTGGACTTTTTCTGTTGATGTTGTGTTTTGGATTCTTGTCATGTATACTCCCATAGTTTAAAACAGGGGACTTTTCTTTGTCTTCCAGAAACAAGGGGGTACAAAGTGTATAGCAAATACCACTAAAAGTGGGCAAAAATATAATTTAGCATACTCATAATTTGGCATAATTTACAACATGCTCTATAAGAATATCACCATAATATCTACTGTTACTGTGACTAACAATGCAGTTGGTCTGTCTTAAAGGTTCTGATGATACTCGTGGTGTTACTAGACAAGCACACTGATGTAGTTTGTCATACTGATTTCATATGACCAGGTCTTTGGCTAGTCTGAGGAAGTAAGTGGTGTTTTTGTTTTGATAGCAGTAGTAGTGGACTGTATTACTCATATGGGTTCAGGATGGGACCAATCATAAATTAGCTAGCCCACTGGATAAGTAAAAGCACCAGTGTGCTGTCCAGAGCTGTGTTTTTTTTACCTGGAAACCTAATGACTAGACTAGCTAACAGACTGTGCTAACATACGAACAGCTAGTGAGCTAGTTCAGCGCATTAATACAGTCTTAGGGAAACGAACGTGTGTATTAATTTCCAGGGAGAGACGAATGTGTAGTCTCATGCTGCAGTTGACTAAAGCTTGTAACTCTGAATTTCCAACGTCCGACTTGGAAAAACAACAACAGCAAAAAGCTCAGAATCTCAGATGTTACTTACATGTACGTGTTCAGGAACGCGATGTCCATTTTCTTGCTATCTATGATTTTTGCCATTGATCCATTCATGTGTCCAGTATCCTCAAGAAGGAGTGAGTGAATGTTTGTGGATTTATATGGAATTATTATTGTTACCAGCATATGAACTGATTCAATTTTTATCCAAACAGGCTCAAGGTCACAGCAAGGTCAAATGTCTGAAATAGTTTTTCTTCAATAACTTTGAACTTAAGGTACTTAAGGCATGAATTATTATTAACCAGAGCCAGATTGTATAGAGCTCTATTTGATAAATCTATAACACTAACTGTACAGTTTGCCATTTTGAGAAGGAAGCTAAATCACGCCTATCATTAATATTAACTGGTTACATTATTAGTAACATATGATGAACATTGAGTTACCACTTTGTAGTTCCAACACACAGAGGTTGAAAAAGAGGTAATTCCCACTTACTGTATGAGTCACACACGGTTACTCCTTATCCTCTCCTGAGGACGGTGCTGAAAGTTTCGGCTATGAGCTGGGATGTTCACCACTCTAGGCCTGTCACTATCACTCATTCTGATAACCTATTAGTTTATTGTTTCCTTTAGTTAAAAATCAAGAAGTCGATATCTCCTGGCGACTTAAAACCTATTTATACAGATAACTGTTAACATTTGTTTTTCCCCTAGATAAATGCTATATATTAGTGCTATACAAGTATAATCTGTTTTATCTTCTTATGAGACTTTAATGAGAAATAATTTCCCTATAATTAATGCATCTTTTATAATGCATATATAATAATTATTTTTTATAATGTATGGCTGTCCTCTCGAACAAAAACCCTACAGTATCTGAAACATTACTATTTCTTACAGTAACAGAAAAAATCTTAAACTCAGTTTAATAACCTTATTAAATCCCCATTAAATCATTTGAGTTGGTATTGTCAGAGGTGGTTAGAGTATCAAAAACAGTTACTCAAGTAAAAGTACCATTACTAAAAAAACAATACTGAAGTAAAAAATAGCTCTTATCCAAATATTTACCTGAGTAAGAACGTATCTAGTTAAAATAAACTACTTGAGTAGCTGTTACTCACTACCCAGGAAGCATCACATAAACAGACTGAAAGTGAATAAATGTAGCTGCATCTGATTTAATGCGATGTATTAAAATTCAAATGCTGGTTCCCTGAATGTAATTATAAATCCACACAGACACAGTGCTTGAAATATCATTTTAAGATCAATTAATTTCCGTTTGGTTTCCGTTACCTTTCGTCCTGTACACACCTGCATGCAGTTGTATTTATAAACATGCCACCGTTAAACATACTGTAAGGTAAGTAAAAGTGCATAGCTTTACTAATTTACCCTGCCGTTTCTTGCATGTGTTTTTCGTTATGAAGCTGTAAAGTCTTCGTTGCAGTTTGTTGTTGAGCTAACTTTGCTGTGCGTTATGGCCACCTTCCGGAGTGTACCAGCCTAACATAAACTGCTGAATAAGCGAAATATTTTCATCAAGGATTTTTTTATTATCGAGAATTACCGCTTGGGTTTGTCCAAGTTTCCACGTATGTTTCCAATTCTGTCGTCCATGCGCACTAAATAATCCAGCTAATAAACTGTATTACTGTGTTACTGTCAGTCAGATTTCCTGGTACTTGAACCTACTTGTCCAACAAATAACTATGAATAAAAGCTGTAATAGCTCAGATGTAACATCTGCGTGCCCCAGGATGGTGATTTGTCAAGGCATTTGTACTATTTGTTAATTAACATGTAGTTAGGCTAGCTGAGTGGCAGGATGCTCTTCCTGAGCTACACTGATGTTTGTGATGTGCTCTTTCAGTACAATATTATAGCTCCAGTCAGGCATGGCTGCATCTGTCTGGCCAGATTCTGGTACTGCAGCACAGGAACGCCATGTTTGATATTGGTCATTAACCTGTAATAGCAGAAAATACAGTGATAAAAACACAAACAGCTGGTTTTAATATTTGATACGGAACTGGTATTGCATGATTACATTTCAGGTAGAGTTGGACATAAATCATTATAGGCTCAGGACTTGAAAAGAGCTATTCAGCTTTGACTTATTATTTGATGCTGAGGCTTCTGTAAGAGAGCGAGGAAGACTGTGAGATGGTGCAGTTACACAGCGGCCCATGGTGGTCTTTTCCCACATACACGGTTAGAACAGCCTGTGTGTTTTAACAGACTATCGTTATTGCAGCTGTAACTGCCAGAAACATGCCTTGGTTTTTTAAACACATGTATAGGATATCTTGGACTTTTAGTCTGCATTAATGAATGGTTTATTTACAAGCTATTGTCCCATATCTAGCACAATGTGCTGGAAGCAGGAATGCTCTACTGAGGCTCATAGGGGAGTTGAGCATGAGATTAATATCATTTAACATTAAAGATGAATAAAGGCTTTCTAAATATCGTATAGGCATTAGAGCACTCACGCTTAGCTTCCCCCCTCCCAGGGGTGGCTCATCCATAGGGGCAGGTTTTATCAGCCCTTCAACAAATATGAATCTTTATAAAGTCCTCATTCACAACTCCATACTTTTTAAATTCCATTAAAATACTAATGAAATACCCATGAGCAGCCAATGATATAAAAATGTTGCTATTTGACAGATTGATGTGCTCCTGTTTCTAGATGTTGTGCGGTTGCAGGGCAGCATGTGCACTGCCCTACTTAGCTTGCGTGTTGTCATTATTGCACCTAGAGGTCAAAAATGGGAAGTGCAGCCCTTATAGATCTCCATAGGGGCAGAATTGGGCAGATGAGGAACAGACAGAGGGCACTTCCTCGGCCTTGTCACGTCCGTAACATTTCATATGTTATGTTTTTGCTACACACGCTGTGGTGATGCAACAATATCCAAGGTTTCTGTGCAATGCTTGTTTATACCAATGCAAAGTGTGATGAACAAATCGTGCTCAACAATGAGTATAATGTCACAATGTCACATCCATAATGCTGGAACCGCCCCAGACTGTTAATGACAAAGCTGCCAGTTGATGCTAGTTCAAAAATACTCCACAGTCACTAAGATCTTGTTTTATAGGAAATAATTGTGTTTAAATCTAATAAATTTCTGCGATTTCTGTTTTAAGTTACAGTATTTTGCAAAGCTTGGGAGAGGAAAAGGGGGATTACAGTGTGAATAATGTCCATACATAAGAAATAGGTGTGAAATGCTTGTTTCTCCATGCAAAGGCTACAGAAAAGAAGGGAAAAAAATTCCATTTTGTTTATTTGCCAAATATTGAGGCAAGTTTTAGGTGATTCATGTGGTTTTTGAGATGTAGTTTGGAAATTTAGCTGAAATTTGTGAACCATGGTTAATGGTATTACCTCAAACACAGTCTGTGTAAAACCTCTGAGCAAAACAAGCTGCTAGACTTTATGCTGGATTTTTAATACTCTCAACTCCAATCTGCCTATCACAGGGTTGCGCTAAATATTCACTAGATAGTAGTCCACAGCATAAGTCAAGTGTGAGAGCCTCTCTAATTTTGTTTGAGGCTATTATTAATGTTGGCCAGCTCCACCAAAATCCATGTTCACGAGCTACTGCTGCCCACTCCCCGTGTACCAGTTTGTGATTTTAGATATGATTCACTTGATAAAGCCATTACAACAGCCTACAGCAGAAAAGAGACAAAAAAGCTAAACACAAGCTAATGATTGTACCTAGATGAGAGTTTCATCCACCAGAATGACACTGAATCAGTGATGAAGCAGTGTTCATGTTTTCACTTCAGTGCTGTCCTTATTCCAGCATCAGGATCAGTACTCATTTTGTATAATGCAAGTATTACATTTTGGCCTGTGATGCAGACTGCAGAAATCAGAGTTCGGGCCAACAAATAACACTGTGCTGTGACAAAATGAAACTTGAAACGTGAAAGTATTGGAAGAGCAAGGCCAATCCTTTTGTTTTTGCTGTACACTGAAAACATTTGGGTTTGAGATCTAAAGACGAATGTGAGATGATCAGAGCTTCAGCTTTCATTTACTGATATTTATGTTTAGGTGTGTTAAACAGCTTAGAACAAGGCGCTTTTGGTTTTGAAGAATTTGTCAAATACTATTAATTGTTAAAACAGGGCTAACTCAGGCAACAAGAGAGAGCTGTCACTCACGTGTTCCAGTAATTTATGGTCACTTGAAAAATTGGGTGGGTTTTAACAAAAGGTGCCATGTTCTGAGTTGTTTAACACATCTAGATGTAAATATCAGAAAATGAAATTCTGAAATTTTTGTTTCTTATTCATCTTTTGTCCTATAGTTTATAACAAAACCAAAAAAATTGGTTGTTCCTGCTGTTCCAGTACTTTTGCAGGGGACTGGAACTCGCTCGATGTTGCATCATGCTTGAATGAGATCTGATGCTTCATTTAAAAAGGTTAATGTACCTTTAGGGTTTAACACTGTTCCTCATGTACAGAAGTGTGTCCATGCCTGTTATAAATAGATATCTCTTTATTAGCCATGCTAAATTAGCAGTGAACCTGAATAACATGTGGCAGAGACATCAGCAGGCATGGTCTCATGGTGTTGATGAGTCAGAACCTGCATGTGCTTATTTTTAACAGTTAATAAACAGAGAAGTGGACTGAGCACTGTGTTGTGGTTCTGAGGTGGAAATGGCTTGTTTTTGTATCTGCCTGTGAGTTACATTTCATGTTGGACTAGAACGATGTTTCTGCTTCTCTCAGATTCACTCCACTGAAGTTTTAAAGGGAATGTCCACCCTGAAGCCCATTAACACATTTTTATATTGAAATATTTGTAATACACTTAGTGAATCTGGTGCTAGTTTGTTGGTTGGTGCTGTATTGTCATTATTCCCACAGACGTTTGTCACAGTAACATTTCAGAGGAACACTTCTCATGCAGTTACTGTGAAGTTTTATTGGGCAACATTTTCAACAGTCTCAAAACATATGGGGTAACAGTCAGGTTTCTCTGTTAGCTCCGAAAAACAAGTGCAAGCTTCTTTCCTCACTCACCATTTTCCAGCATCATTGGATGTCATACAGTGGTGCGTGAAAGTTTGTGAAACCTTTAGAATTTTCTGTATTTCTGCATAAATATGACCTAAAAGAACATCAGATTTCACACAAGTCCTAAAAGTAGATAAAGAGATCCCTGTTAAACAAAGGAGATACTTTGTCATTTACACATTGAAGAAAATGATCCAATTCACATATCTGTGAGTGGCAAAAGTATGTGAACCTTTGCGTTTAGATCCACTTGTGCAGCAATAAGTGCAGCTAAACGTTTCTGGTAACTGTTGATCAGTCATGCTAAGAACTCTAAGAACTCAGTCAATAAGAACTCTAAAGTAGACTGGCAAAATGGTAAACCTCAGATTCCAACCTCCAGAACACAACACATCCACACGACACAGTTGTGCTGAGTTACAGTTACAGTTCAGCTTGTTAACGATCTACAAGGCAGCATTAGCATGAAGGTTGAGGCTTTGGAAGCTGATCTGATCTGCAGAGTGTACAGATGAGCAGGTGAGAGAGCTGGACACTAAAGCACTGCTGCATCACTCTCTTTAGGTAGACATTGAGCATGGGCTCATTTCAGCATGTAGTCAAACAGCGTTGTGGGTAATGTAGAAAACCAATGTGAAAATAGACAACCTGGTGGTGAAAGAAGTTTCCTTTCACACCAGCACATGGCTCAGTAAGAGGCTCTTGATTAGTGTCAAGGGATCTCTGTGCACTTACATCATTCAGTAGGATGAGAGGCAGACAAGTGGTCAGGCAGTGTGTGTGTGTGTCTGTCTGTCTGTCTGTCTGAAGTAATCAAATGTCTCTGGCCTTGATGAGAGAAAAATTAAAAAAGAATTGACATGAGGTGAGTTTTAAAGATGTCTATGAAGTCAGTTCTGTTCCTGTATGTCAGGATTTTAAGCATCAATATTAGTGACAGAATTCATGGCCTCACACTTTCTGATTCACATGAAAATGTCTAAATATTATGGTTAGAGTTCTGGGTGGGTTTAGCTTTTTTATAGATGGCATTTGATTTTTTTCTAATTCTATCAGTAATTACATAACACTTGAGTTTTCTTATAATCAGTAATGTAGCATATTACAATATTTAGCACATAGTAATGCTTCAATATTGCTGCTGTTTCCACATCCCCTTGTGTATATCAGCATTGCTGGGCTGCATTTGCAAGTTTAACAGATAATGCTACCTTATTTTGGAAGGAAAAAAAGAGCAATCTTACATTTCAGCTTTTCAGACAAGAGTTTGATGAGTAGTTACACAGCATTACACAGAACCGTCCCTCCAGCTGAGTACCTGTCTCAGTGATCACTTTCTTTGCTGTTATAATGATTGTATTTATATACTCATAGATCATAAGGTTTATTATTATTAGTTTTAGCTTAATGCCAGTGTTTGCGGTTTTCGTCAGTCAACTAGCCAGCTATATGAATTAGTTCACTAAAGTATAAGAGATATATCCCTAATTAAAAAAACAAACAAAAGAATGAGGTGTACGGTGTGTGGTGACTTATGAACATGCCACAGGCATTTATAAATTTGACCCCTTGCTACAGTGTTTATGTAGGCTATCATATTTTCAGAAACCAGACTACCGGTTTGATTTGTTTGATATTTTCCTTTCATTTCGCTAATAAATGTGTAAAGACCAGTTTTTATACACTACTGATGCTGAAAGAAGTCAGTAGGTCAACAGTAAATCTCTTTAGTTGTCAACAGTTTGTCATGACGTGCAACATGTAGACATGGGACAGAGTGCTAACTGGACATGACCTTATGTTTACTCTAAGTGTACACTAACCGTATGCTTATAAAACCAAACATTTCTGCATCTTGCACTGAAATATCAGTTCAGCCACTGCATGTTGTAACATTACATCTGTTAGCATGGCGCTGACTCGTTCTGCTATACTCCAGGGTTTTTGGGTTAGGGATGCTGCCTGTTACACAGAGGTCCACTGTGTGAGTTATGGGGCTCTATAAGCAGAAATGGAATATAGTATTCATAAGTATGTTCTCATTAGTGGATTATTACCTCTAACTACAAATCATTGTATTTTCATAAGCCGCCATGTTACGCCGCTACAGTAGCCCAGAACGGACAAACCTCTAGAGAGTGCCTTTCGCATTTCACATTTTTACACGTGGCAGCGTTAATCAAACAAGTTTGAGAACACAAATTTTGAAAAATGGATGATCATTCTAATTATTTAGCACAGAAAAGCAAGGGAGTATGAATGTAAACACTTGCAGGCTCCTGACGGCCACTGTACACTCTAATACACACTTGGAAAGGGAGGGGTAAGAGAGGGGCATTCAGCTGGGCACAATCAGCTGAATCCTACATAGTGAACCTTTAATAGTGATAATATTTAAAAAACAAAAAAGTGGCATTGGTAAATGCTTTTCAAAATTAGGCTTTTGTTTGGTGTGTATATACATGGTGTGTGTGTGTGTGACTCATTTCTGCCCTTCATCTTTCTAGGCTCCCCCACACTGCCAGTTGGATGGTGTTCAAGACAGCAGTCGCTGTGAAGGTATACATCAGACTACACTGTGCTTTGGGGGAACAATTTAGATGACAGATGTGATCCAGTGGTTCTGCTTTCATACTGTCATTTATAGGTTAAACATGTGCAATCTAAAGTGCAGTGTTTAAATGAATCACTGGTTCATGGAAGGAGCTGATATTTAATTTACCAGTACACCGTATCCTCCTCAAATAAGAAATGCACTCACGAACACACAAGTTTGCTTTTGTGACATTTCAGGAGGTAGGATTGTACATACCAGATGTAAATGTACTGTGTAATTATGTATATGCAAAGGAAGTGTAAAGCAGTGCTGTTCTCAGTATCTGTTTAGTGCTCAAACTGTTCATATCTGTTCTTTGCTTTAAACATGAAAACATGGGCATGGTCTATACCAGAAGGTTATTATTTTATTTTTTTATATCAACCCTATCAATATGCCCTGGAAATGCTAGAAAACAAGTGGAAAAAATACTTTTTTGTTAAAAAATTATCTGGACGGCCTGTGGAACTTCCTGGTGAGCTTTCTGTCTTCTGCCTAATGCGACTGAGTAAGCAAGTTAACTATGTTTCAAAGCTGCTACGTCCTTCCCAAATCAATAATCTGTTATTTAGAGTGCAGTTGACAACTATAGCCATCTAATCAGATTTTATCTGCTTGACATCAGTTTTGGATTTGTTACATTCCAGAAAGTCAGAAGAGTTCACCTGACACGTTTTCAGAGTCTACAGTAAAGCAGGGTCACACTTACAGGGCTTCTGCTGGTCAAATGGGAGCTGCATTTCATTATTTTAAAAATTAATTAAATGATTATTTTTGTGGGGGAAAGGCTCAACAAATGAAAGCATATTTCTTTTGTTTGAACAGAACTATGATAAAAATATAATTTTATTTTGAATCTCAGTAAGCTCATTGTGTAGTCTGGATTCAATTCAATTCAGTTCAATTAAATTTTATTTGTATAGCGCGTTTAACAAAAGAAATTGTCACAAAGCAGCTTAACAGACGCATATAAAGTCTGAATATAAACTTATGAATCTATAAATTTATCTCCCTTTAGCATGTTAATGAACCCACAAGAAGGGTTGGCAGGTTGTGCATAATATCTGTGGGTTGCAAATATATACTGAGACTCTGAAAGGTGCACAACTGTTAACCTGCATCGCTGAAAAGACATTAATGTGAGGTGAATGTGTCTACCTTTTCTATGCCTGAATGTTTTAGGATGGTTTCATGTTGTTGCGCCCTTACTGAGTTGTAGGATGCGAGTTTTGCTGAAACCTGGCAACCCTCCCCATGAGTTTCCGCTAGCAGTTCTTTGAAGCTCCATATTAAAGTAAAAACCTCATGCTGGTATGACTTTTCTTGTTTTGTCCTTTGGGATCACAATGCACACTATTCTGAAGCTTTCTGCCAAGCTTTCTCCACATACTGTTCGTGTCTGTATTCATTTAGGATGCATTATCTGTTCATAATATGTAATGAGAGTTTCAACACCTAATCCTAAATTTAAACCATACTCTAAATTTAAACATACATCTGAGTAACCATGAAGAAAAGAAGCAAATAGATTTTATTCAAAAATGAAAAAAAAAAAAAAACACCACCACCACTTCATGTTGTCAGGACAATCCTGCTACTCCTGACAAGGTAGATTTTTTTCTTTTCTTTTTGTAATATAGTCGCTTTATTTTTGTCCTGACAATTCACAAAAACAAGCAGATGTAAACCCAAGCACATGAAGTGAATAACATTTTTATGCATTATAAATCTGAAGAATAAATAAAAGTATTTACATACAGTTCCATATTCACTCTCCCTCCCTCTCTCTCTGTCTCTCTCTCCTCCCCTCCCTCTCTCTTGCTTTCTCTCCCTCTCCCCACTCTCTCTTTTTCTCTCCCTTCCTCTCTCTTGCTCTCTCCCCTCCCTCTCTCTACCCCATCTCTCTCCCTCTCTCTCCTTCTCTCTCCCTCCCTCCCTCCCTCTCCTTCTCTCTCCCTCCCTACCACTCTCTTTTTCTCTCCCTTCCTCTCTCTTGCTCTCTCCCCTCCCTCTCTCTACCCCCTCTCTCTCCCTCTCTCTCCTTCTCTCTCCCTCCCTCCCTCCCTCCCTCTCTCCTTCTCTCTTTTCCCTCTCTCTCTTGCCCTCTCTCTCCCTCTCTCTCTTCCTCTCTCTCCCTCTCCCTCTCCCTCCCTCTCCCTCTCCCTCTCGCTTGCTCCCCCCCTCCTCTCTCTCTCCTTCTCGCTCTCTCTCTCTCTCTCTCTCTCTCCTTTCTCTCACTTTCTGTCTCTGTACCCCCAGGCTGAGGGAGGTGTGGAATTTGGGCAGAAGGGCTTGATGATGGAGCTACAGAGTCTACAGGAGGCTCTCAAAGTGGAGATACAGATTCATCAGGTAATAAACACCAGAACTGTGAATCCTGGGGCAGGAAATCCAGTGCAAATCCTGAAGTGGGAAAATATATTATTTATTATAAACACAAAAGAAACTGTAAATAGTATCTGAAATGGAGAAAATGAATCAATATCGATATGATTCCACTCAGTTATTAATGTAGGGCCCCAAAGATTGCATTATTCCCTGCAAAGTCTATTTCAAACTTTTTATTTTCCGAATTATTTTTCTGTGATTTTGATTTCTTTGGACAGAATGGATTTAGGCAGAAGGGCTTGACGATGAAGCTGTACAATCCATTTGTGGCTCTCAGAATTAGAGATTGATTATTTTCATGCACATCAGTACCTGTAAAGGATTTTGAACTTTGTCTATGTTTATGAATAATGGCTAGTTACACCCTAATAACCACCTTGTGCCATATATGTAAATAGATGATCAGGAATACTCTACTGCCATACAATAATTTTGGCTTTCATGATACCTTAATGCAACGAACATGACTGTTAGGGGAGTTAAACATTAGTTTAATAGTATTTTCCATTAAAGGACACTTTTGCTTTCAACACCAGAGTGTGGATTTTGGAGAAGGATTTAAGGGTTTAGGGCACTGTTTGACACAGTGCCAGAGTCAGCTCTCATCTGGAGCTAGCCTACAATGCCCGTAACCATAGTGACAGCATCACAGAAAAGCTTAAATGACTTATTTACCATGTATGATCCATTCAAAATAGAATAAACCCTTCATTGGACTTGTCTGGGTTCCATATGGGCCAGGTAATAAAGTGAAACATTTAATAAGAGAAAAGTTTTAAGCAATCTCAAATATACTGTAAGTGATAACTGTCAGGTTTGCTCTTAAAAACAGAATAACAGGAGCTTCTGTTCTCACTCATCATTTTCAGCAACGTTGAATCATATGAATAACACATTAATAAGAAATAATGATTGAATAATGAGTTGAATCTTTTTTTTTTTACTTATTTTGAATATTTATTTTAATTACTAATAGTTATGTTTTATTATGTTTAAAAAAAATATATATATATAAAATAATAATAATAATAATAATAATAATAACGTATGGGACAATGGTAGCTCAATGGTTAAGGTGCCAGAGTGCTGGTCAGAAGGTCAGGGTTCGAGCCCCAGCACTGTTGGGCCCTTGGGCCTTAACCCATAACCCTACCTGTGCAAACCTTTTTACCTTTACTTGGACATTGTTTGCATTAATATGCAAAATATGTTGTATATTAATCATTCAGGGTTGCCATTAACATGTCTAATACTGTACATTGTAAAATATGGTTTGTTGTTTTTACTTAAAAAAAGTGAGTTACTTGATTGCCTTAACATTTTGAGTTCGCTGAAACTCATAACTCAAGCTAACTTACAATATGAGTTTCAATGAACTCAAGGTAACTCACTTTTTTAAGTGAAAAAAAAAATCATATTTTTCAGTGGAGTGCCTCAGGACCCAAACATAATTATTTTTGGATTTTTAAGTTTATCAGATCTGCCAAATGTCTCCACAAAGCCAAAAAATAATCTATTCCTGTAATCCTGAACTCCCACATGAAGTCCAACTGTAAGAAGGCTAGATTTTTGCTGTTACTTGCAGTTCCACTGTCTGCCTCTAAGAGTCGCTGTCTGAAAAGCCTGAATTACACTCTGCTTGGCTAACCAAGTATATGAAGAGCTCATAATCTGTGTTCTGACTATTCTCTCTCTTTGCTTCTCTCCTTCTCTTTCTTTCTGTCTCTCTTTTTCTCACTCTCACACACACACACACACACACACACACACTTATTATTTGTCTCATTGTCATTCTTTTTGCAGAAGCTAGTTGCACAGATGAAGCAAGATCCACAGGTGAGAGGCACATCAGCATGAAGATGACCACTTCTCATTCAGCTATATTAATAAATATGTAGCAACACACACACAGATACAATTTGTCAAAGGAAGTGTCAGTGATTGTGTGTGTTTCCTTGTGTGTAGAATGCTGAGCTGAAGCTACAGCTGCATGACCTTCAGGCCAAGATCACAGTGCTGAGCGAGCGACAGGTAAGAGACAATCAACATCTGAATCTGAAAAAAAGAGAAACATCTGGGTCTGTTAGAGTGAGACAGTTGGGTCTGTTATCGAGAGACATCTGGGTCTGTTAGAGTGAGACAGCTGGGTCTGTTAGAGTGAGACAACTGGGTCTGTTAGAGTGAGATGGCTGGGTCTGTAATAGTGAGACGGCTGGGTCTGTTAGCGAGAGACAGCTGGGCCTGTTAGAGTGAGACAACTGGGTCTGTTAGAGTGAGACAACTGGGTTTGTTAGAGTGAGACGGCTGGGTCTGTAAGAGTGAGACGGCTGGGTCTGTTAGCGAGAGACAGCTGGGCCTGTTAGAGTGAGACAACTGGGTCTGTTAGAATGAGACAGCTGGGTCTGTTAGCGTGAGACAGCTGGGTCTGTTAGAGTGAGACAGCTGGGTCTGTTAAAGTGAGACAGCTGGGTCTGTTAGCAAGAGACAGCTGGGTCTGCTAGAGTGAGACAACTGGGTCTGTTGGAGTGAGATGGCTGGGTCTGTAAGAGTGAGACGGCTGGGTCTGTTAACGAGAGACAGCTGGGCCTGTTAGAGTGAGACAGCTGGGGTTGTTAGAGTGAGACAGCTAAAGACAGTTGAATCTTGAAGGCGAAAGAGAGACACTGGCTAATTTGTGTGGAGTCTTAATTCAGTTTTGGCTTTACAGTTTTTTTTCAGTGGTTCTAACTCCAGTGATGCAGAGAGAACTGTTTTAAAGCAGAAGAACTGCCTTTTGTGTAGTAATTACCTCAATCTTCACAGAAGTTGCTTAAGTATAAAAGTAGAAATGTCTAACAATTTATATACTAATTAGCAAACAACCTACGTTTTTGTTGATTGTTTGCACACAGTTATTGCGCTCTCACCCAATTTTCAATAACCAGATTGCAGCTCTGTCTTCTCTAAGGGATTGTCACTATTCTCTAAACAATTCTCTAAACCTGTGATCATCAGCTGGCAAAGTGCTGTCAGTGGACTGCGCAGAGTTCTAAGAAAACGTCTGTAGCAGAGCTGATCTATGTGTCAAAAACCGTGCTACTCTAGGTCAACGACCTACATCCAGGTCGGGCTCGTCGGACACCTGTCATAAACACGCACTGCTCCCAACCCAGCGTGCTCATTTATGAGTTCCAGTTCTGCGCTCATGTGCTGTGTATTTGCTCTTTGCTCCGGACCTCAGCTCAGAGTATCTGTTCCTCAGTTGCTTTTGTTCCCCGTGTTTTTCCCTTGTTTTCTGTATTTTTTTCTGCTGCTTATTTCAGTTTTGGGTTAATAAAGCCCTGGCAAATCCAATCTGAGCAAAAAAATTTTGCTCACCGTATATTTGGGTTGTTCTGAGAACTGTGTTAAAACATTTTAGAAAGTGAGACATTGTTTACAGAAATGTGGGTAAGCAATTGAGAGAAACTGTGAACACACACATTGGCATCCAGCCTAGTCAGTTATTCCCGACTTAACATTCAGCAGGAGAATTTGTTTGGAATCTTTGATAAAGAAAAACTGATATTAGACCTGTAAATGCAAGACAGAGCTGCTGTAGTGACACAGTGGAACCTGGCACTTGTGCTGAATCTAGATTCTGTACCACTAGAGCCTTTTGAGGGGAAGAAGGTGAAAAGAAAGGTAGTCAAACAACAGAGAAAGAAAACATTTTCCACCTGTCGCTTATTGATCTCCCGCATTCTTCCTGTCTCTGTCACCTACTCTCTCTCTCTCTCGCTCTCTCTCTCTCTCTCTCTCTCTCTCTTTCTCTCTCTCTCTCTCTCTCTCTCTCTCTTCACTCATACTGAGAAACACCACCAGTTATTGGTGCTAAGAACTGCTGATAGATCCTCATTTAGAAAGAAATAAATGAGGTTGTGACCCGGCCTGAGCTTCATCCTTCTCTTCTTTATGCTTTCTCTGTTGTTTTATTTGATTGGACATCCACATACTGGTCTTTCTGTGTCTCTTTGTTTTTGCTGTGGGTATATAGGAGCATTTTGCCTGAGTTAATATTCTGAGTTATTATATTCCATAATTATAATGATCCATATGAGAAGTATGCTCTAAATACAGCATATAAACCAATTATAAACCATTATAAACCTGCATATAGTGAAT
Organism: Notoglanidium macrostoma; assembly: GCA_030068235.1. Lineage (NCBI taxonomy): Eukaryota > Metazoa > Chordata > Actinopteri > Siluriformes > Auchenoglanididae > Notoglanidium > Notoglanidium macrostoma. Next base: position 12,308,641 of record JAQQZR010000023.1, on the reverse strand, counting down.
CACAATAAGAGCATCTTTGTTTCTATTTTCTTATTTGTTCATATTTTTCATGTCACTGCTAGTATAACCAAGCACCAATTATAACTAAGCACAAATAGACATTAGACTATTCTGATAGTTATTAGACTGGTAGAGATGGAGTTAAAGACATTGTTTCTTAGCAACAGGTAGAGTAAATGAATTTCTCCCAACCAGTCAGAATTACTCTGTGTGTGTGTGTGTGTGTGTGTGTGTGTGTATGGGTGTGTGCATAGCATCTAATTTCTTTTCAGTCTTAACAATGTGTGTACTGTTTGTGTGCATATATATGTGTGTGTGTGTGTTCACGTTTCTGCGCAGGCATGCCTGCTTGTGTATTGAACAGGGTTTTGTGTATCAGGGCCTCCAATCAATCTTAGAGCTAATAAAGCAAGAGATTGGACATTAAAGAGGAAATCAACCCTAAATGTGAATATTTCATTTGTGAACATGTTTATATACATTTATATTGGTGGATTCTGTTCAGTAGTTCTTAATACATGTAGTATTCAATAAATGATGGTTCCGCTGTATCTGATCCTGACCTGGATAAAACAATTGGAGAAAAAGATTGAAAGTTGAATGAATGTAGTAGCTTCATATCAAATCAAGATGCAGCACAACGGATTTGGGGCTATCATGGTGACCAGACACCCTCTTTTTCCCGGACATGTCCTCTATTTGGGACCTAAAAATGCATCCAGACGGGATTTCCGAAACAACAAAAATGTCCATGAGTCGGGTTTTGCTTTCTACAGTCGCCGTTCATCTTGCATGTGTCCGTCTGCCCCATACCGCCATCCAACATAAAAGTGAACCTTTCAAGTGCACAGTTTTTCAGTTGTTGATGTATCAATCGAGATCCTTGTTATTTTGCCTTATTTAAACCCTGTGTTACTGGTGTTTTAGTCTATTGAAACCCATGTATGTAAAAATTTGTAATTTATATAGGTGTTAATTCTTAGATAATTAACTTTTATTGTTAGCATATTGTCAATTAGATAGTGTTTATGTTCTGGTATAGTATTTTTTCTAATAGTAGTTTTATCAAAGCATCTCAGTTAAATAATAGCCACAAAACCATGGTTAGGTCTGTGTGTGGATACAGCAGCACTACAGACCTGTCCTCACTGATCTTCACAGTTATGGCATTAGGAAATTGGCAGAGAACTATTCTTCAAGCACTTATACCATTCACTAAAGGATCGCACTCAAAATAATAATGACACGGGGTACGTGATTATAGGACTTTCACACACCATGCCATAGCCTCTTCCCCTGCTCTTAAACTCAAGAGCCACCCCTTCTGTTTTAAAAATATGCAGAAACCACAACGAGTAGCACAAAATAAGGTGGAGTGACAATCAAATTCCCCTAAAGGAAAAAAGTGAGAAACTACCATAATTCAGTCCTGAATCATATGTTTATCAGAAACACTTGACACTAAAGTATGCTACTTTCTTTTCTTTTTTTTTTCTTCCTCCTTATTTCTTCCTCTAAATTCTGATTTCTGCATAGGCCTGAATATTATCTGTTTATTTGGAGTGAAGTGATGTAAAACAGCAGCTGTTTGAGTGATTCAGCTGTGTCTCAGGTATTGGACTGAGCATTGTGGCATCTGTTTTGTTGAGGCTTTGAAAGCCCAGCCACAGCCACTCTGTAGATAAGCTGCATGTAGGTTTGTAAAACTCACTGGCTTGGATATAGAAAAAAATTAAGTGTGTGTTAGTGATAACAACATTTTTTAAAAAAAGGTACGATTCCAAAAAGAGCTATGTTCCCAGCTGTGAACCCACACACTCCCCTTCGCCTATCGTGATTGTCTAAGTTTGGGCTAATTGAAATGAAAGATAGAATGCTTTGTGAATCAGCCTGTGAGAGCCAGATCAGCACTTCCATGCTGTTCCTAATGACTAGATGTGCACTAGTGCTGAGAGAGTGAAATGTGGGGTGTATGTGTGTGTGAGGAAGCAGGCAATGTGAGTGGAATTTTAATCGGAGGCTCAGAGCTGGTTAAATACCAGCACAGAGAGAGTGACAGCAAGCAGAAAGATCTTCACAGCTAGTCTTTGGGGGGGGGGGGGGGGGGGTATGTTAAGGTGTTATCGCTACCGAATAAAAAATAAAATGACAAACAAAGAACATCAGAAAAAGGGAGGTAGCATGTCTTCAGCAGAAAGAGAGAACGACTCATCATCTATTGCAGTATTTCTTCACTGAATCACACTGTATATGTTTGAAGAAGTTCTAAAGCTTTTTCTTAAATAGAAATTTAGAGCTTTATTTTATACACACATAAGCACATCACCATGCAAAAAATCATTACTAAGCTTTTTGTGGAATGGTACTATTGATATTGTTTCTATAAATTCTAATTTCTGCTGAGCTTTGTAAAGGTTGGACATTAGCAGTTTCTTGCATAGACAACTTTCCAGAGACTGAACTGCGACATATTGTACATTATATGACCAAATGTTTGTGGACACCAGCCCATCACACCCATATGTGCTTTTTAAACACCCCATTGCAGATTATAATAACCGCCGCTCTTCTGGGGAGTCTTTACACTAGATTTTGAAGCGTGGCTCTGTGGATTTGCTCATTCAACCACCAAAGATTTGAGTCAAATTTGAGTTTCTTGCATAAACCTGACATCAAAGCTGACCTTGTTAGTTTATGTGCATTTGTCTGTTTAGGATGTACAGTATACGGGTCACAAAAACATCCTGCAGGTTCATTTTCTTGGAACTCTGCAAGGCCATTTATTTGGTTGGGCAGAAACCCCAGGTTTAACCTCAGGATAATTTAAGAGCTTCCTCCTAAGAGCATACAAGACCTGTGAGCTAAAGGCTGTTACATTCACGAGTGTTTCATGGACTCTTCTACTTCCCAGTCCTCAGTTAACAATTCCTTCTAAGAGAGCAAACACACAGGTATAGGTGACCTGGCTAAGGGTCACTAAACTGCTTTCCGGACCTGCCTGACCCATCCCGGTGTCCTACACCTGGTTGGAGTCATCAGTTTTAAACCACATATTTCTGTTAAATACGGCACCATATAAACTGCCTCAACATACTCCTAGAACTGTGATGATGCCATTGGACTGCTGTTGACTTGAGCGGTTCTGCTACAATGGCATAGGACTCGAATCGAATCACCTTGAACAGTCTTGCACTTTAAACCTGACCCTAGTATTAAGTGTGTTAGTTGTAATTGCACTATACAGTGTGACCCAAATGAGGATGGGATCCCTTTTGAGTCTGGTTCCTCTC
>JAQQZR010000023.1:12269871-12296119 GCA_030068235.1 Notoglanidium macrostoma | reverse complement strand
AAAAAAAATAAAGAAAAACCTATGAAAAAGAGTAGGTGACCCCAAACTTTTGACCGGTAGTGTATATATATATATATATGTTTGTGTGTGTGTGTGGCTTCACCATTTATATAAATATTGGTCACTTCTTTTCCTGTAAAAAGGGGAAATAAAATGAATGTTTTGTTTTGCTTGATATCATCATGAAAAATATTGAACATGTCTTAAAGCAAAAAGGTTTTTTTACTAACATATTTTTTTAAATGCTTTGTTTAGTCTTTGATACTATTACATTAAGCTGTCCAGCAACCATTGACATTGACAAGATTTTTGACTATGGAATAAAGGGCGTGATATTTGAACGGATATCCACTTTGCCTCTGTCTCATTCAGACACCTGATGCAGTGGACAGAGTGGAGCCAAAGACATCAATCAGCAGCCCTGAAACTTGCCCAGTTCCACTGAAATCACCTGTCACTGCTTCTACGGCCTCCAGCACACACACCCAATCACACACAAATACAACTGTAACTTCACACACCCCCACACCCAAAAGTCAGGATAACCCGCTGGTAAGGCATGGCTTCTTCCTGCATTCACTACAGAATGAGATTCTTTTTTTTTTTCTTAATATTTTATATCAGATTTTAGATATAATAATGAAAGAAAGTAAACTTTAAAATGTTCATTTTATTTTTCTTCTTTTCACAGATGAAAATAATACATAAAACATAAGTTAAGTCTTATTTATAGATGTATGGTCCCCAGTCTAATTTCTTCAATGTTCAGTTTTTCACAATATTTAAAAATTTAAGGATGAATCTCATGCTTATGTATAGGACCAGAACTGAGCTGCACCTATAAACCGTATATCATGATTGACTGTAGTCTTCAGAACCTTCACTGTCATACAGTATAAACAAAAACTAAAGATAAATGCCCAAAAGTATAAAAAGAAGAAGTATGTAAAAGAAGAATATATGTGTGATGTATGCAGTAATCAGTCATTTAGTGTTCTGGTGTTAAATGAAATCTCATTCTAAATAAGTAAATGATGTTGTCTTGAAGTCTTGGTAATTTTGCTAATCTTCTGAGCTAATGAACTGTGCTGAAATATTGCTGATGCTCTTATGTTGTTTGGATGTGCAGTTTGTTATGAAGTTTCACCCAGCACAGAGAGCACTTCTAGTGAATAACACACACATTAATAATGATGTACAATGTCACAAGTCTAGATGTCTGTGTAAGAGCATGTGACTTATCAATAACACATACTCAGCCAAAGAAGTCTACCATTACAGTTTTTCTGATTGATTGTGATGATTATGTTCAGAGCATTAGTATGCAGTATTGTGTGTGTAAAAGAGCCTCTCACAGTTTAGCCTGTAAGTGTCACGATGTCCTGCCCTGGCTGAGAATTTACAGCTAATCCAATAGCTTTTTGCTTTTAGACTGTTAAATATCTTCAAAGTAATTATTGCTCTTTGTTGGTGCTTGGTTTTATGCTGTGCTAGATCGAGAAATGATTCATCAAGAGTATTCAGTGGTAAATTATTCTGTCTTTCTCACTATCCCTGCCTGCTACTGCACTATTATTTTTATTTGCACCCCTTAGCAAACTTACTTGGTTCCAAAACATAAACAAATTAGTAACTAAAACCACAACAACTCTGATCAGGATCAAGTATTTACTAAAGATGAATGAATTACTGTATATCGACACACAAACATACAGTATTCTCCCATGTCGATGAGAATAGACTTTGACTTTTTTTGTTGTGACCCACAAGGATATGAATCCCAATGCATATGTCTACACCAGAATGTTTCTATATTCCAGACAAATCTATTCCTCAGTTGTGTCATTTATCAGTAACTGATGTTTTTCCACTTTTTTTTGTCTTTACAGAAACTGGCCTTCATGCTGTCTCTGGGTCTCGTAACACACGACTATCTGGAGGGTGAGTGTATATGTGTCCATTTTATGTAGTAGTACAGCAGGAATGTGATGTATGAGGACACATTCTACCTGTGCATTTTATACAAAATTATACTCAATACAGTTAAAGCAATCAGCCAACAGTCAGCTGGCTCAGACTGGCTCATTGTGTTAACCTCAGCACTTTTTCTTGTGTGCAGAGATTCAAAGCAAACGTCAAGAGAGAAAGAGACGAACAACAGCAAATCCGGTGTATAGTGGAGCAGTGTTTGAGCCAGAGGTAACACACTCCCACACACGCATACAGATACAGTGTGTACATAATATGTGAAGGATAATTCCTTGTAAACTGTAACTGTTTCAGCGAAAGAAAAGCACAGTGTCTTACCTGAATTCTGCTAATCAAGAGTACAGTAAGAGAGGTGAGTATCAGTTTATACAGTAACCCAAAGTGTGTGCACACAGCGATATTCCAAATTGTTTTTATATGCACAGTTTCAACATTATGACATAGTTATACTACCATCAAAACACCCACAATGTGCTTATATTGGTACATGTACATTCCAGCTGATTAACTCCACCTGTGTTCTTTTAATCTCACTAGGTCTGATATGTTCACACACACACACACACACACACACACACACACACACACACACGCATACTTGTAATTCTATCTTTGTGAGGACACTCTTTGAAATAATGCATTCCGCAGCCCCTTACCCTAACCTTAACCATCACAACTAAATGCCTAACCCTGACCTAAACTTAATTCTAACATGAACACTAAAGCCAAATCTTAACCCTGAAACAGCCTATTGAACAAATGAGGACCAGCCAAAATGTCCTCACTTTGCAAATATGCCCCCACTCGGTGTGTTAAATAAGTTTTTCTGTCCTCAATAAGTAGCAAGTACAGGTACACACTCACATATACTAACACACTGTCTGTAACTGACTTATGTAATAGGATTGTTTACACATAATGTTTAATGCCTTGCATTTTGAGAGATACTAAGCAGAATGGCCGCAGACAATGTTATTGTCAAAACATTGAATTATTTATTTATGCACAGCATCAGAAAGCTGGTTCTCTAGTTTTATGAAGGATAAGATTTACTAAAATGTGTTGCTAGCTTCTTAAAAGCAGTTGTTGGAGTAGGCATAGAGGTTTATAAGTGTTCATATTAGAGGGGACATTAGTGCATGACCTTCACTCCCATGCACAAAAAAACATTAAGAAACATTGTGCTTCTTATAAGCTCAGATTTATTGCCTGCCAGCTCTTCAGATGTGCCTTACAGCCCAAAGCACTGTTTAAATGTTTCTGCTTTAAACAGTCACATATACCCCTGCGCAAGCAGATGTCGTTTAAATGAAAGAAATAGTTGTCATCATCCAAGTCAGGAGCCTTGTATTTTTTTTATAAACTAAGTGCTTCTTTCTTTCTTGGCTTTAAAGTTAATCAAAAGTTTAGCTGTGCACAATAATTAGATTAACTTCTCCACCCTGCATTCTAATTCTGTTTATTATTTGTACATTTTCTCTTTCCATTAAAAATGGTCTCTTTCTGCTGATGATACAGTACCTAATTTAAGTTAAATCACTTAACTTCATGTTTAGAACTTTCAGTTTCCTGTAAATTAATTGAAAAGTTTTGTCTGATTAATTTAATACATTTGGTTATGTTAAAACTCAAGCACTAATATAATGATGATAATAACTATAAGAGCAAATTGGCAAAAGTTGTGGTTAATAATTATTTACAGATTAGTTCTCTAATACATGGGTTTCTGTGTGCGACACTTGTGAATATCTTCAGGTGCTTTCAGACCAAACAGTTCTAGTTACTTGTTGAGAGGAACTCCCCTGAGAACTACACACCTTCAAGGGCCTTTTTGCATTCACACTGCCAGTAGGAACACTGAAGAGACCTAAGCCTCATCAAAATCTGTTGCATATAGGATCAATAAAGTCTGGACTTCACTGTCAGTCCATTTAACCCTTTTTTTCTATTTTTAACACTAACATTAAGAGTTGTTGTTTACACAACCAACGTTTTACCTGGACTTAAAGCTGCATCCAACTCCGAATTTTTCCAGTTGAATTGAATTCAGCTGTTCAATACAAAGATACAAAGATGTGAAGATTTTTGATGTAGACTATCTGGCAATTAGAAAATCCATTAGAGATGATTTTTGTTCAGTGATTTTAGTGATGATTTTGACCATTTCATATATTCCCCCATCATACTGCACAGTTCCTCTTCATTCATGTCTCTACCAATAATGAGACAGGCAGCACACATGTATTTATGTTTAAATCAAACTCTTATAGCTTTTTTTTTTTTTTGGAAAAATAGTTTTTTGCACATTTTGTAAGTAATTGGCAATTTTGTAAGAATCTCACAACACTTATGTCTGGACCATTCACCGTACACGTACTTCTCTCATGGTTCCTATTGTGCTGTGAGAGTACCTACCCTGAAGTAGGAGCTTAGAACTATAATCGTTCTCAGTTCCTACGGGGCAAACGCTCAAAAAAAGTGGGTACTTCCTCTAACAGTTCTAAGAGCTCTGAAAAGTTCCTCCAATCTGAATGCACCTATTGTGAGCACTCATGGCTCCTTGCACTCATTTTTAATGATCACGCTTGTTCTCAGGTCAGGTCAGGTCTCATGTTCTCTGTTAAGGATACTGTTTCAACATAATATAGCCTGAGCTTTGAAATCTAATAAAGAAGTGCACAATTGTTTTTTTTTATTATTTTTTGTTTTGGGTGTTTAATGTTGACATTATGTAGGCTGCTTTAAGACCATAGGATACATTTTGAATAGGCTGTGCATGATAACTGCCATTTAGTAAACAACCAACCCCCATACATTTTTGCATTGTAAATGGAGTCCAATTTCCCATTTTATACAGCTTAACTCTATGACGCTGCTGCAATTAGTGCTCTTAAACATTTAGTCAGCTGAGAAATGAATTGAGGCACCTGTGAAAGGAAATTATAAACTATAATTATTAACGATCATACTTACCTATTTGACATCTATGAATAAACTAATACTAGACTCCATGACACTGTAAGTGGGACATAACAAATGATTGTATCTGTGTTGCTGATTTATTCTTGATGGTAAATCTCCGCTTTGCTTATGCTATTATCTAACATTATTTTTTCATTCCTGCTTCTCTTTCTTTGCTAGCCAATGAAGACGGCTCATCAGAGGTAAGTCATACCAGTGTTTCATCTTATTTGTCTTTCCATTTTATTTTTTTTCCCTTTTGTTGTCTATCTCATCTCACCCAGGTCGCCCACCCAAACCCAGCAGTGTGGTGGAGAGGGGCATCAGCCCTTTGACCCCCACCAGCCTGCACCCAGCGTGTGTGGGTCCTCGCTTCCCTGTCTTTCCACAATCCCTCTCATCACATCCATTCCCATCCAGCCCTCGTCTCAGCCTGAGCTCAGTGGGGGATGTAAGTAGCTATGGGAGACTACTGCACCCACTGATACACTCCCCTGTTCTCTCCAGGATTACCAGCACTCCCTATGTGACAGATGACGCTGTGTTGGCTAAATCACTCTAGAATGACCGCTGAAGGATAGTGGCATTATAAGTCATTACAACTGTAGAAGAGTAATGATTTAGAATTTCACTGTCTGATGTCATTCAGAAGAGGATGGGTTGACTCTTGAGTCTCGTTCCTTTCAAGGTTGTCTCAGGAAGTTTTTCCTTGCCACTGCCACCTCCGGTTTGCTCATTAGGGATCTAAAACTAGGTCTGCATTCGGATTCTGTAAAGATAGATTGTGACAATTTCCTTTTAACAATGGAAATTTATTTATAGAGTATGTAAATAAAACTGACTTGAATTGAACTGACCAACATTTGTCCTGTAATCTGCATTTCAGACCCCACATGAGTTAATCCTTTTGTATAGAAGATATCTTCCCAAATAATAATAAAAAAACATCGATTTGCTCAAAAGGGTTTAATGGATTAGTTGAATGAATTTTCTTGGGCATTTTAAACTATTTTTGATGAAAGAATTCCTACCTCCACTTGTGTGATTGGCTCAGCATGTGGCAGTCAGTGTTGTGATTGGTGGATTTTGTGTGGCAGGGAGACATCCATGATGCTTTCTGTGTGGTGTGTAGGCGCAGTGGGCAGTTACTCATGTGTGACGCCTGCTCATGCGTCTATCACCAGGACTGCCTGGCGCCGACCCTCCACATTGTGCCACGGGGCATGTGGATTTGCCCCTCATGCAAAGGTAAATGCCCCCCTGAAGCTACAACCTTTGCCCCCTGAACTTCTGCCCCATGCTCTTCCTTAAAAAAATGTAGATAATTGCCCAAGCCTTAGCAAACAGGCATTTGGCAGTCCTTGAAGATCTTCACATGCAAAGGCTCAATGACATGGGAGCATTTCAGACCATGTTAACTTGAGCCGAGGCTGTTCTGTTCACCGTAATGTCCTCTGTTCTTTGGTATTTGCATTTTTCAATGTCGCATTTTCCTCATCCACTTCGTTTGCATTCATGTCCTTTTTTGTGTTGTGCTCCAAGGTTATAGTGGTGTGTGCTTTGATTGCCAATAGTAGTTTTTATAATTTCCAGATTTTGAAGAAGGATGAAGTGATAGAGTGGCCTGGAACTCTTGCCATAGTCCATTCCTACATTTCTTACAAAGCAGGTAACAGGTTTGAGTCCTGGTAGCAGACATGCCAACCTCTATGCATTTAGCACAAGAGTGCTGAATTTCAGTCTCAGAGTATGCCACTTAAGTATGAGTTATTACTCAAAAATACACAAAAACAGCAGTCCGCCCACAATAGAAAAAGGATATAAGCCAGTTGAAATAACTCTAGATTACATTATTAATCTCTTATATAATAATATAGCTAACATTAGATAAGTATATAGTTAACATCAGTTAAATATGGGGTGCCCTTGGAAAATGTAGTCCAAAAATAGACAATAAAGACACTTTTTTGTGGCTTGCTTTCATTCCTGGTCAGTGGCACATTCAAACAGCATCCTATGCATTATTCCTCTTTGGGCTTGGCAGGTCTTTGGTAATAATTTACACTATTTTATTTCCTAACTGGTAGTGAATCAGATATGTGGCATGACGTCCCTCTTCTGTCTCACAGAGAGAGAACAAGAGAAGCAAAGACTGGAGAAGTGGAGCTCCGAACTGCAGCAGGAGAGAGAGGAGCTAGAGCTCAAAGCTAAACAGCTCAGTGACTCCATCATGGTGAGATGTCTCATTAATTTTTCCAGCCCCAAGGTTTCCAAGTATAGTAAGTAATTATGTAATTCTTTAACATTTTAAAATCTTGAGACATTGGTCTCAACTTATATCTGGTTTTCTTGATCTTGCCTCCTTTAGATATGTACAGAGAGTAGGAATGGCGTTCTGGCCCGACAGAGGGAAATGGAGGCCTCAATAGAGAAGGTGAAGGATCTAGTACGTCTTATTAGAGGCATCCAGCTGCCCTCTCTGCCCCAGTTCTTAGCCATGGGCATTACCAACGGAAATCCAGGCACTATTTTGACCCAACAACACATCACCACTCCCAGCTCGGAGGAAAACCACCATCCAGACAGAAAGAACAGCACAAGTTTTGGTAGTCTCTCTGATGTAGGCAACACCTTTACAGATCTCAGAGATACCTCAAACCTACACAACAAGCCCACAAACACCAACAGCAGCTCTGAGAAAGCCGAGGACACCAGTGAAACGAAGAACACTTCCATTAGCCAACATGGTTCTGTCACAAACACCTCTCCAACTCTCAGCAATACACACAGCCAGAACACCATGTGTGCCAGCTCAAACGGGACTCTGGAGCCAGAGGATGGATGTGAGGAAAGCAAAAACCAAAATATCGCCAGTGATAAAGGCTGCATGGGAGACATAAATAAAAGCAGCATCAGGGACCTAAGAGGAAGTGTGGCGCCTCCGTTGCCTACAGTAATGCCCATGGCAGAGGTAGTACAAGGTATAGAATAGTATCGACATTAAAGCGTGCACCCCCTTCTACCCCTTACACCCCATAGACCTCCGATCTAAAAGTGTCCTAAGTTGCCATTTAATCTTTTTGTTCCTGTGTTGTCTTGTCTGTAGGAATCCACAGTGCCATTTTGGATGAGCAGGATTAAAAGTTCTAAAGTACCAGCACCTGAAAAAAATTAACACAATAATCAATAATAATATAAAGAAATAAATTAAGAGTTATCAGAGTTTAAGATATCACACCAACGTGTGCCTGCTGTCGTTGCCATTGCACCTCTTGGTTGGAAAACTTATGGAACAACCGAGCAAAGGCTTTTTCCAGCTATTAAAAGATTAGTGTTTGGACAAAGTAGGCATGTGCCGATAATATACAATAGTCGATAAATATATTGAGATATTAAACATGCAGTCTTGTCATTGTAGGCACTGATATTGTTATGCCTGTTTTTTTTTGTTGTTTTTTTCTTTTTTCTTTTCTGAGGGTAGCATCACTGATGTGATGTTTCTTACTTTGGCCAGATTTAAAGGCATATCCACATTTGGCTCTAAGAATTAAAGTAGTTATTATACTGTTTCACATGAAAGTTTAAAGTGTGCTGACTGAATTGTAAATGGACAGAAATCCTTGTTCAATTTAGCTAGCTATCGTAATGCAGTCTTTTAGGCAAACAGCTAACTGACTAACAGCTGAGGAACTAACTATATATCATCTCATTATTTGATAAAAAAAAAAAAAAACTAGAGGTAGTTTTGTTTTTAGCATGTTGGTTAATTTATTCGTTCATCTTTAGTATCGCTCTGTCCCGGTCAGAGTCACACTTGATCTGGATCACCTAGGAATACTGGGCATGAGACAGGAAGACATCCTGGGGATGGGATGGCCGTCCATTGCACGGCTTACATGTTTTAGCAACTTGATTGTAAAATAAATGCACAAATACATACAAAGTTATGAATATAAGAGGTTGCCAAAGGCTGTCCCTGCCATTTGCAGTTAAAATGGAGTGCCACAAGACAGCTACAGGTAAGCATGTAGTAATTATTTAATGAAATATTGATTACATCATGAACCATGAAAAATTTTATATCGGTACATGTCTACTTCTGGTCCTATTGCTGTTAAAAGGAGTAATAAGGCTGTGATAGAATCAGTCCAGTACAGGTGTAGGGCATTTTTCCCCTCTGGGCTCCAAAGCAGAACAGCTAAGAGAAAGACATGAATCATAATTTATAAGCAGGTCTTCCAGGTGTTCAAAAAGCTACACACCTATTAGATGTATTTGTTCTATTTATAACGTCCATGTGCAGCAATTCTGTAACTATATTTTTAAATTGTTGTTTTTTCAAATAAATTACTCAGCTCTGTTTTGCCAAATATTGTTTGCCACAGGGACATGTATTTTTATTTTATGGTGATTAAATAGATGTATGAATAATAGCGTTGTATTTGTGTAGCATAAGTATTGAGGACTCTTAATAAAAGTTCAGACACAGCCTTTACTAGTGATCAAAATGACACGTGTTTAAGTGTTCAGGCAGTTAGTGAGTTTGGTGTTGGATCTCAGCCTTTGCAACAAAGGATTTCAAGTGGAATGTTCCGTCTCTTTCCCTGATAGGTTTTTAAAAATTAAACAATAATCTAATAAGTTGATCACTTAGTTAATAGAATAACTCTAAAAGCAGATTTTACAATGACATTGTGGTTAGTTTCCCTCTGTAGTGTACCACAGGGCTGATGGCATCTGGACACTAAGTAAAGGTTGTTAGTGAAGATGTCTGCAGCACACTGATGGTAAGGTGAATGCGTTGTTTTCTGTCAGTTGTCACCTGTGGGTTTACTCGGCCCTGTGGTACTTTATTGTTGGCTTATGCACATTTTATCAAAAGAAAACTTTTATTTGTGAAATAATGCTTATGTAGCATTATACAAGGGCTTTCTATTTTGTATTATTTTATTAGCTGAAGTGTTAGCCTTCCATATGGCAGCACTGTTAAGACGACTCGGAGCAAAAGCACAGGAGTGCAAGGTTTAGCTAAGAACCCAACAGCACAGGAACATAAATGAACCCAACACCGCTCCACTCATCTGCTATCATATCATTTTAAAGAGTGAGTGATCAAAGACATGCTGCATTTGTATCATATCTCTGGAAGTCTACAGATGTGAGTGTCAGACCATTATAAATACAAGATTGTGTGTTTTATACAAGGATATGGTGACTTTTATGAAACTTTATGTCGATAATGAAGCACAACAGATCATGCAGAGATGCAAATGATAAATATAAATGTGATGCAGGTCTGTGTAAATATAAATAGTACTGGTTGTGTCCTCGTATCAGCTTTGTGTGTGCGTGCGTGTGTGTGCGTTTCACTACTCAGGCACTCAACCCGTCTGGCCTGTAGTAGAGTTTTAAAGCGGTTGCCTTAACATGCTCTGGTTTCTTGGTTAATATGATATCCCAGTTGGAGGAACATTCATGTCAGTGTGATTTGGCAAAATTAAGTGTGTTTCCCTCCAAGGAGTCATTACTGCTTTCTGTTGCAGTATCAGATTTTAGTTGTGCATCTTATACTTATTTTCTGGTCAGTCTCTGATTTGAGTTTTGTTTACAAGACCTGTAATTTTTAATTACATGTTCTTGCACTTTCAGTTCAGTATAATTTAATTGTTTTTGATTATCTGTAGTGCTTTTGCATCCATTTCATGGTTTAGTTGGTTTGATTCAAAGCAGCCGAGCTTCGTTTCTTACTTGCTACACAAAAGGGTTTAGCAGCAAGCCAATTAATTTTAATTTTCAAAAGCCCTGTGGGAGACAACATTTTCAAGATGAATACACAATTGTTTGCAGGTGATGTTTATACTGACATATGTGAATTTGCCAGAGAGGGATCTAATGGAAAGAACTGTTGGGCAGGTAATAGCCCTCTAAAACTAAGGGAAAGGGGGAATTACAAATACTATATTACAAAACTGTTGTCAAGTCTCACTAACGCTGTGAGATGTCAGTCGTGAACATTGATGTGCATTTTTCTACAGAGAATTGTTCTTTTTTGCTATGATGATATGTCTGATATAATAAAAGTGTGTTTTAGGGGTTGGTAAAGGATTGCTTATTTAATTGGATAAATGCAAATGTCATCTTCAGCCCTGTGTTGTGCTCGGAAATGTCAGGTTTTGCTGATAAGACTGACTATTTGTGTTTGGATGTTTAAAGCTGTAGTGTCCGCAAGTGTGGAAAGTCTCTGCATATACGTTACATACACTAGAGAATAAGTGTTTGTGTCATTTTATTGGTCCCTAAAGTGTTTTGAAAAAAATAAATACATTTTTTTTTATTAAAAAAAAGGTGAAAATACTGGAAAGCCCAGCACTGAGGCAGTGCATTATGGTCCACTCAGTCACCATTAGGCTGCTTGGGCAGAGTGTTGAAGTCCCCGTTCACATTTTCAATCAACACAAACTTGCACGCCTTTGTCTTACCATTACCTCATTAAACGGCCTCTCACCTGTGCGGATTCAGGAAGGCAATCAAATAAGGAGTATTGCACAAACACAGCAAATTCACAGTGGTACACCCCTTGTGCCAAACCCATTATAAAGTGTTCAGTATGCGATTTACATAGTTCTCTTGGAAAGAAGTGTTGAATATTTTTTCATAATGGTTTTAAGTATGATGTGATGAATTACTTTTTTACAGTTTGTATGTTATCTGGTCTTTGTTGGTCTTTGTTGTTTGGTGCTGCCTGATGTTGGTTTGTTTGTTTCATTCATAGACTTCATCATTTTCTTCGTGTAAGTTATTTAATGCACATTTACACATCTTTCTTCATGTTGAAGGGGATGGGCATTTTAGGAGCATTTGATCAATTTGTATTTATTAATTTTTACCATTTTTGCTAATTAAAACCATAAAGTCAATCACTGTTTCATTTGTCTGTTACTGCATCAAGCTTTGCTCCAGGTTTTTAATGACATGGTTACACCTCTCCACATATGACTCGTATTGTATAGATACTGAGATAATTAAAAAATACATATATAAATACGTCCAAATAAAAATATGTACTTAACACCCTCTTCAGACACTGATAGCATCAAGCTAAATCCCTGGCAGTGGGATAGTAATACTTTCGAAAACAGTGAATCTTATGTTGGTCTGCAAAGACTACAATTACTCTGTTAATTATCAAGTAACAAGAAGCTAGAAGGTCCAACAGTCACTTCAATTCTTTTTGTATTGCGCTTCTAATAGTGGACATTGTCACAAGGCTGCTTTATAGAAAGAAAGAAATATGAATGAATTACATACCCCTCAGATTTGGTAGTGTATAGATGAGCAGTTGTTGAATACACCAGGTTGTGTAAATGATGTACATAATTGAGTACTGGAAAGACTCAATCTCTCTCGCCTCACTTCTTATTTATATTTCCTTCTCCTGCAATGTCTAATATATCTAAGTCCCACAATTGCTTTTTATAGAGAATGGTCCTGCCCAATAAGCTTCCCAAGGATGTCCCTGACTACTGACCTTAATCATTACTGAATGTTGTCACTGAGTACTCCACAGGCTTCATATGTTGGTCATATTGCCATGTTATACGTTCTGTAATGCTGTAATCTCTGTAAGGGTGGTTACAATAGAGTTTGGTGAAATGTCATACAGGGTTGTCTGAAGCATTTTCTCCTGATAACATGTTACAGGAAGTGCAGCTATTTGGCTTAACAGGTGTTCCAGTCAGTACTTTCATGAATCAGGAAGGCTGAATCCTGTCACTCGATGTTCCAACTGCAACTCTTAGGACAACTGCAATTGTAGGTAAATATTTCATGTTGCTGAGTTCATTTTCCAAAGCTATCTTTCAGGACAGATTTTAGTGGTCTGGAACACCAAGAACAGATGTGAAATTTCACATTTGATACAAGCAACCTCTTAGATAGGACACAAACCTCTGTCATAATGAGTCAGTGTTTCACTGGATGGACAGGAGGATAAATGTGTCAGAGGTTGCAGGACTGATTGTAGTTTGGCTAATCTTGCAGCATGAAGTGTCTCATTTGTTATCTGAGTGCCCCCCATTGTGCCACCAAGATTCTTCATTGCCTATTTAGCCCTGAGTGAGATCCACCATCTTGCTGGCAGTATTCAGCTCTGCAACTTTAAATTTTACATTGCTAAAAGTCCAGTATGTTGGATTTCGGGAGATCTATTAGCAGAAATGGAATATAGTATTCATACATATGTTTTCATTCATGTACAATTACCTGTAACTGCGAATCATAGTGTTTTTGTATGCTTACAATGAGCCCTTTATATCTACATAGGGAGTGGGTCCTCTTCTATGGAGCACCATGTTGCACCGCTACATGAATGGACAAACCTGTAGAGAGCACCTTTCACGTTTTGTGTTTTTAAAAGTGACAGCACGAATCCTGAAGGAAGACAGAAGAAGAAATAAGAGGAATCAGTGCTTGCTGGTGCTGGCTAGCAAGCTTGAGAACCCAAATTCTGAAAAAATGTAGGATCATATTTGTTTTTTAGCACAAGAAAATCAAGTGTAAGTATTGGAAGTATGCTATGGGCACCTGACGGCAACACAGTACAGGTTCTGATACCAAATCTGGAGTATCACATCTATTCTGGAGCTCCCCTAGGAGAGTGGCGAAGGTGGATGTGGGGCTACTCACAAGTCTCAGGTTAAGAATTTTTTTTCTTTTCATTTTCATTATGAGGCTTCAAGTCTTCCCCCTGATTCCATAGTTCCACTGGATCTGAAGCTGAGCAGTAAAATGGAAATCAATAACAAATAAGCACAAATAAGCTACCTAGTTTATGGTACAACGGTTATTGATCAATTTTGTAATGACATTTTTTAATTTGAGGTCATATTTTTTTGGACACTCAAGTAAAAGGAAGGGAACTGATCACCAGTTGGTGAGTTGGGTTTGTTGCATGGGGTGGTGAACTAATGTTTAAAATAAAATACAGCAGTGTTTTTCGGTTGTTCATGGAAGTCTGACAGAACCAGACAAATTTCATTTTCCATCTACAAAAAGGCTGATTCCTGGTACTGAGTGCTGACAGGAATCAAATGGACCATGTTACAGTCTTCAACTGCTGGATGCTTACATGATTTAACTGATATGGGGACCAGAAAACCTGCAATGAAAGCAGTTACACAAGCAACAGTTACATATGCTAAGCAAGTGTGAGGGAGGATTGACCTATAGTGGGGTTGTTGGTGAGCACTGGAGGAAGAATTATGAGGAACTCCATAACTCAGTGGAAACGCCCTCATTTCAAAACATTCTATCTGTGGCTATTGTAGTTAGAAACCTTTTTAGTGGCAAAGCTTCAGGGATAAATGTTGCCAGAGATGTTGAAGGCACTAATCAATGATGGGGATTTTCCAGTGTGCATAAAATCAAAATTGTTGTTTATCTATTTTCGTAAAGGTCTCTTTGTGTAGATTTGCAGAAGGTGCATGATCATGTGCCTTAGCATTATACAACAGGAGTATAAGATACCACAGTAGGTACTTTATATATGGAACATCTTCTAATGAAACGCAAACTCACACTTTGATTCTAGAGAGATATGTCCAGAAGATCCTTTGAAGATCTTACACACACTAAAGTACATAGTCCAGGCATCAAGGAAGGCAAGGATGTATGCTAAAGTATCTACTAAAGGAGACGTTTCAGTTCCATCATTTAAAGCAGAAAAATCTAATTGCTAAACTCTATGCTGGGCAGGATTGAAATTTTCCTAAGCCTAAGATTTCCTCTGAATTACCAGACAGGGTGGACAAAGCAAAGTCTTCAAGTCATCTTCTATGTGAAAAAAGTCTCATTAGTTGCCTTAAGTTAAAAGTTCTCTATTTGCATAGTTAACTGGGATTCTTGCCTTTTTCATGCACAAATTTCACAGTTTTTAATGCTTTTTTGGTTGCTTTTTAAACCTTTTAAGACTTTTCATTTCTAAAGGTGATGAGCTATATCTTGGAAAGAGAATACATAGAATATAATTACTGAAAAGCACTCGGGAGGCTGTTAATGCATAGAGCATATGTTAATATCTAAAAATTGTTTAAACCCTTAGTGCCGTAGCTTTACTATAGTACTTGGACAATAAAATACGCATTCCTTTACCAAAACATTTCCTACATCTCAGTATTTTATCAGATGAATAAATGAGTATGTTTAAATTCCACTAATGTTCTAGACTTTTCATATCTGCACAAATGAACTAAAAAACTTAATCTACAGTAAGGTTTCCATATGTATTTAGTATTAATTTTGCCTCTGTACTCCAACACACTGAATTTGAAATGCAGCCATTAAGATGTGATTGAAATGAAGAATTTCAGCTTTCATTTAAGGCATTTAACAAACATATTGCAATAACCGTTTAGCGAATACAGCCATATTTTATATAGCCCCTCAATTGACTGATAAGCGGTTTCATGGGCAGGTATGGCTCATTTCCTCTTTATTTCATGACAAATCAAGGAGATAAAAGGTCCGGAGTTGATTACAAGTGTTATATTTGCATTTGGTAGCTGTTCATGGGAACTCTCAATATGCAGTCCTAATTCAATTCAATTCAATTTTATTTGTATAGCACATTTAATAACAGACATTGTCACAAAGCGGTTTCACAAAAGTATATAAATTCTGAATATGAACTTATGAATCTATAAATGTATCTATATATATCCCTAATGAGCAAGGCTGTGGCGATGGCGGCAAGGAAAAACTCCCTGAGATGAAAAAAGGAAGAAACCTTGAAAGGAACCCATCCTCATTTGGGTCACACTGAAACACTTTTCAGTCCTTAGAGCTTTTGATGAAAAAGGCCATCATTCTGGAACAAGATTTTTTGGATAGATGAAACCAATATTAACTTGTATCAGAATAGTGGGAACAAACTGTATGGAGAAGGAAAGGAAGGGCTCATACCATATCATCTGTCAAACATGGTGGACATGGGCATGTATGGCTACCAGTGGAACTGGGTCATTAGTGTTTATTGATGATGTAACTGCTGATAGAAGTAGCAGGATAAAATCTGAAGTGTATAAAGCTATACTTTCTGCTCAGATTCAATCAAATTCTGCAAAACAGTTAGGTTGGCTCTTCACAATACAGACAGATAATGACCCAAAACATACCGCAAAATCAACACAAGAGCTGCTTAAGGCAAAGAAATGGAATGTTCTTACATGGCTGAGTCAGTCAACCCAATCATGCATGCTTTTCACGTTACTAAAGATAAAACTGAAGGTGGCTGCACTAAGGGCCTGGCAAAGCATCTCAAATTTAGGAAATTCAGCATTTGGTAATGTCCATTCTGTCATGCTGATTGAGTTAGAATAGCAGACTGGATGCTTTAAAAGGAGGGAGGTGCTTGAAATCATTGTTCTTACATTATTAACCATGGTTACCTGCAAGGAAAAACGTGCAGTCATCATTGCTTTGCACAAAAAGGGCTTTACAAGCAAGGATATTACTGCTAGTAAGATTGCACCTAAATCAACTATTTATTGTCTCATTAAGAACATCAAGGAGAGAGGTTCAATTGTTGTGAAGAAGGCTTCAGGGCGTCCAAGAAAGTCCAGCAAGCACCAGGACCATCTCCTAAAATTGATTCAGCTGCGGGATCGGGGCACCACCAGTGAAGAGCTTGTTCAGGAATGGCAGCAGGCAGGTATGACTGCATCTGCACGCACAGTGAGTTGAAGACTTTTGGAGAATGGCCTGGTGTCAAGAAGGGCAGCGAAGAAGCCACTTCTCTCCAAGAAAAACATCTGGGACAGACTGATATTCTGCAAAAGGTACAGGGATTAGACTGCTGAGGACTGGGGTAAAGTTGTTGTCTCTGATGAATCCCCTTCCTGATTGTTTGGGGATTCTGGAAAAAAGATTGTCCGGAGAAGATAAAGTGATCCAAGGAGGAAGATCCAAGATGGCGGCATGGCAGTAGCATGCAGCGGCCACTCCGGATCCGAAATGGTGCTATTTTGTGCTTATTGACGGCATATGGACACCAAAACAAACAGTGTTCATGTCTACCCATGCCAAACATTGCTGGACTTTAAGGAACATTCAAAAACTGATCTGCAGGATGACCTGTTGGAGACGCTATGCATCCTCGTGTTGCTGCGGAAACCAGGCCTCCAGTACTTGGCGTTGCCTGGTGCCAGCGGCCGGGGAAGGGTCCGTTGTAAGCGGTATGTGAAGAAGCAGAAGCGCGGCAAGGGGGGCGAGGTCCGTGCTAGGCAAAGAGCTAATCCTAGCCGATCGGCTTTTCCATCTATTTTGCTATCCAATGTCTGCTCCCTGGACAATAAATTTCACTACATTCGACTTCAGCAGACTACTCAGCACGAATTTAGAGATTTCTGCGTCTTTGTTTTCACAGAGACATGGCTCAGCGACAGAGTTCCGGATGCCGCCATTCAGCTAGCTGGGCTCACTGTGTTTCATGCCAACAGAAAAGCAGCTCTGTGCGGTAAGACTTGTGGTGGTGGCTTGTGTGTTTACATCAACGCGTAATGATGCAAGAACTCTGTGCTAGTTTCTTGTTACTGCTTATCGCTTGTGGAGTTTGTAACTGCTTGTGGAGTTTGTAACTGCATGCCATTTTATTTGCCTCGGAAATTCACCGCCGTGCTCATTGTCGGAGTGTACATACCATCCAGCGCTAATACTAAAGATGCGCTCTGTGAACTGTACAGGGCTATTGGTGAGCTGCCGATTGCACACCCCAATGGACTGTTTATTTTCACTGGAGATTCCAACCATGCAAATCTGTCAGTGCTCCAGAAATTCCATCAGCATGTGCACTTTACAACGAGAGGGACAAACTTGGATCTTGTTTACACAAACATTCCCGGCATGTACCTCGCAGAGCCCCGCCCCGCCCCCACCTCGGCTACTCATACCACATCTCTGTTATGCTAATGCCAGCATACAGAAATCTCATCAGATACACCAAACCAGTTCTGAAGCAGGTGAGAACCTGTCCAGCAGGAGCCATCTCTGCTCTTCAGGATTGTTTCAAGCACACTGACTGGCATATGTTGCAACCAATGACGACAACATCGACTTGGAGGAGTACACGTCATCAGTGACCAGCTACATCAGCAAGTGCATGGATGACATCACTGCCTCCATGACCATCATTACATGCTCCAACCAAAAGCTGTGCATGACTGCAGAGGTGCGTGAGCTGCTGAGGACCTGTGAGTCTGCCTTCAAAGCAGGTGACAAGGCGGCCCTAAGAACAACAAGGGCCAAATTGTCTCGGGCCATCAGAGCAGCAAAGCATGCACACGGCCAGAGAATCCACAGCCACTTTCAAGACAGCTGCGACACGCAGCGCATGACATCGCTGGCAAGGCATCCAGGCCATCACTGACTACAGGACAACTACACCTGCTTGTGACAGTGATGCCTCACTACCAGATGTGCTTAACAACTTCTTTGCATGGTTTGATGCACAAAATGACTTAACAGCGAGGAAGACCGCCCCTTCTCACAGTGACCAGGTGCTGCGTCTGACCACTGCTGATGTGAGGAAAACTCTTCGCAGAGTTAACCCATGGAAGGCTGCTGGACCACAGAACATCCCTGGGAGAGTGCTAAGAGAATGTGCAGACCAAAACTGCTCTCATCCCGAAGTGCTTCAAAGCCAGCACCATCGTTCCTGTGCCAAAGAAGTGTTCAGTGTCCTGCCTCAATGACTATCGTCCTGTTGCACTCACACCCATCACAATGAAGTGCTTCGAGAGGCTCGTCATGAGGCACATCAAGACCCTACTGCCTCCCTCACTGGACCCCCTGCAGTCTGCCTATCGCCCCAACCAGTCCACAGATGATGCCATCGCCACCAACCTACATCACAAGCTAACGGACTGATACAAAGTCAACAACCTGCCTCTGAACGTTGAGAAAACCAAAGAGATGATTGTTGACAGAAGGGCACGGAGCGACAACTCTCCACTAAACATTGACGGATCCTCTGTGGAGATCATCAAGAGCACCAATTACCTTGGTGTTCACCTGGCAGAGAGCCTCTCCTGGTCCCTCAACACCAGCTCCATAGCCAAGAAAGCCCAGCAGCATCTCTACTTCCTGCAAAGGCTGACAAAAGCCCATCTCCCACCACCCATCCTCACCACCTTCTACAGAGGGACTATTGAGAGCATTCTAAGCAGCTGCATCACTGTCTGGTATGGAAACTGCACCACATCGGACAGCAAGACCCTACAGCGGATAGTGAGAACAGCAGAGAAGATTATCGGAGTCTCTCTTCCCTCTATCACTGACATTCACCACACACGCTGCATCCACAAAGCCACCAGCATTGTGGAAGATCCCACACACCCCTCACACACACTCTTCACCCTCCTGCCATCTGGCAAGAGGTACCGAAGCATTCGGGCCCTCACTGCCAGACTCTGGAATAGTTTCCTCGCCCAAGCCATCAGACTCCTTAACACTCAGGGACTGGACTGACACACACACAAATGTACATTCATCTACCTCTACCATTTTTGCACATTAGATTTCGATTAGCACTGCACTGTCTTGTCTCGTGATGTTTGCACATTTGCACACATGCACTTCATGTTGTCTTATGTTGTCTTCTTTTGCACATGTGCACGTTTGTACTTCTGTGTTGTCTAATATGTAGCACCTTGATCCTGGAGAAACGTTGTCTCGTTTCACTATGTACTGTATCACCTGTATATGGTTGAAATGACAATAAAGCCACTTGAACTTGAACTTGTGAGCACTACCTTCAGTCCTGTGTCATACCAACAGTAAAGTATCCTGAGACCAATCATGTGTGGGGTTGCTTCTCAGCCAAGGGAGTGGGCTCACTCACAATTTTGCCTAAGAACACAGCCATGAATAAAGAACGATACCAAAACATCCTTAGAGCAACTTCTCTCAACCATCCAAGAAAAGTTTGGTGATGAACAATGCCTTTTCCAGCATGATGGAACACCGTACCATAAGGCAAAAGTTATTACTAAGGAAACTCCCCAGACCGTAATCCCATTGAGAACTTGTGGTCAATCCTCAAGAGGTAGGTGGACAAACAAAACCCTACAAATTCTGACAAACTCCAAGCATTGATTATGCAACAATGGGCTGCCATCAGTCAGGATTTGTCCCAGAAGTTAATTGACAGCATGCCAGTGTGAATTGGAAAGAGGTCTTGAAAAAGAAGGGCCAAAACTGCAAATATTAACTCTTTGCATAAACTTAATGTAATTGTCAATAAAAGCCTTTGACACTTATGAAATGCTTGTAATTATACTTCAGTATACCATAGAACACCAAAACATCAAACTAAATATTTTAAATATATTTAAAACTTTTAAGTATATTTACAACTTGTATTTTACTAAGTATTGGTGAAAACCAATACTTGTGTCATTCTCAAAACCTTTGGCCAATGCTGTAGATTTTGCTCACAAGCCTGTCTTGCAATTTCTTGTTGGATTAGAGCTATATTCGTTAGTGTTCTGACACACATCCACTAAAACTATGCTAGAAATCTTGAATAATTAAAAACAAATCATTTCAAAAATATTTCAGCAGCTTTATTGTCAGCTTTATTCAAAGACATCTCCAACAGAACAGTCTGATGAAGCTAGGACACATAGAAATAAATGAAGAATTGACATAAATCATTCTTTTCAGTCTGTGTGAGTATGTCTGAGGTTTCTTCTGTAACTCCATTTCTCTAACATATGTCCTAGGCTAAAGAAAGCACATATCTTGCAGAGGAGCAAATGACTTTCAGCTAGTAAAAGCAAAGCCTCCCCTCCTTTTCTCTCTTTCATTCTCTTTCAAGACATTTTATCCTTGAACATCATTGATGAAATCATTGACAACCCAATAAACAGTTAAACTATGAGCTACTGTATGGTTTAGACTATATTAATTATCTTTTTATCTGAGTAGCAGTTTCCTTGTTGGATAGCAAACTATTAAAGTTAAGCATTAGCCAATTGTCATACAATTTTAAGTCATCTCTGGCTAGCAGAAGCAAGTCTTTTCAGAGCAAGAATGATTTTTTTCATCATAGATACTGATCACTCAACATTAATAATGTTAAGCTATGGCATGTAGCTTATGCAGCAACTTCATCAAAGCATGAAATTCACTGAAGCAGGAAGTCAGACCTAGCTTGCAAATTTTAAGACATCTTTAGGCAGGCAGTATTTATTAAACAACTTCATTACGCAGCATGATCTGTGGATTATCACAGGCAAGATTAAAAAGGAAAAAATGAAAATAAAAATACATTTCCACCTTTTGGTGAGATATATAATCTTTCTTAAATTTTAGATGTTAAAACATACTAAAGGCAGAAAAATCAGATTTTTCCCCAAAATCAGTTTTTCCCCTCTTCTGGCAGAATTCAGTCACAATGGAATCCAAAGGGTTCTCCCAGACAGCCACACATACTGTATACATGGGGCTTACAATGAATGTAATAATACACTTTTCCCAGAATTATAGCAAATCAAGCAGCATAACTGCCACAAAATGTATTCCATCTGACATCTCTTCTCACCAACACACAAGAGGAATCAGACAAATATAGGTGTAAAAGCTCTAATACAGTATTTCACTAGAAGACTATTTCTCTTTCTGGTGCCTGAAATTTCCCTGGAGTGGAGTATTTTATTTTCAGACATCTTCCTCAACTGGATGGCAGGAATCATATTGATTATGTTCCCTTGATTGTGAGGTTCAGAAACTCACAATATGGCTGTGGGTGTCTTATAACTTCCTCACAGCTCATATTAATATCTTGACCTGTTATTGTCTTGACATCTTGTCACTCATTCAAACTGCTTGCTCATTTTTACTGTATGGAGTATACCTCAAGTGACTTGACTTTAATGAATATCATGTGACCTTCTAATTCCTACAGAACTGATCCACCACCCAAAAAACCTCAAAGGTTGTCCAATGGTGGTTCTTTTCCACAGGATGTCCGGGTAGTGAAGGGCTACAGTTGGGCTAAAGTCAGTAGTTGTTTAACTAAAGTGCATCTATATGGTGAAGGTATAAGCTAGGTGTACCTAATAAACTGGCAGCTAGGTGTGTAAATGCACAGGAATTTCCCCATCACTCGATACAAGTCTAGTAACGTACCTTACTGATGGACTATACTAATAATGATGTGATATTTAGTAGACCTAGAAAGCAGAACACCTTCTTAGCTGTATCACCACTGCATGGTTTTGCTGCGTGTGAGTTTATTCTTCAGTGCATGGCGCATCTGCAGCACACGGGAACGCTTGTCCATGACTAACAGTTGGTGATGGAACTCCACCCGCACCTCACGGATCAGCTGGCTGAATGCTGCTTCCACTGCTGAGGAGCACTCTGCTACGGAGAGCTCAAAAAAACTACACCTGGTATACCAAATCAAACCAAAATCTTATAATAATAATAATACTGCATTTACACATTGTGTACATTATAAGACATTCACATATAAATATAAACAAGATCTGCATCATGCCAACAGTAATTTCATATTTTACAGGTGTAACCAGTAACAGTAACAGTAGCACCCAGAGAGGGAGAAACAGGCATAAAAGAAATACTCCAGCATTGTATGTGCAATTCCCACAGATGAATATTTTCCCTATTTTCTTCCACATTTGCTCATATTCCAATTTGTACCCAAATTGTGACAGATTCGAACCAGGGAAGGTGAAGGCTAACACGTGCTTCATCCAAGACATGTGAAATCAGCCAACCACATCTTTTCAAACTGCTGCTCATTTTGCATTACGGGGCAGCATAAGGAAAGCACTATCTGCCCTCTTCTGCATACAGGGACTCATAAAGGTTCCCATGATTGGCTAGTGGTCACAGTGATTGACAGGGAAGAGAGTATCCTACCTGTTAGATTGAAAATACTCTATTACCAATATACAAATATGTCATATATGGAGACCACTAGTCGCCTTTTGTCCACACAAGGTGTTTTTCTGCTTATCTGTTCCCTTGAGAATGCTCTATTACATCTGTGTTTCTATGTATAAATACTTCTAGACTTTCTACAGTAAAATCCGACAGAGTTTAACACAACCTTGTGTCTATTGTTGACTCAATCTCTGTGCTCAACACATGAAAGAAAGCGAAAGAGAGACGGTTACAGAGTCTGCGAGAGATTGAACCTTAATCGAAGTTCTAACACTACCCATCCCACCCACCAATTTTGCTCCCTGTAATGAAATAGGGCAAATACTTTTGTGTCACTCAGAAGCCATTTACACGCATTTTGGCAAACTTAGATCTCCATTATAAGTGAGTTTCAAGTTTTCTTTTTTTCAGTACAGGAAAACATAGAACATCTTATCCATAGTAATCTCACATACAGTGTGTAAGGATGACGTTTAATAAAAGGGTGAGGTATTCCTTTAAATATTCTAAAGCAATGCATTGAATTGTTCTCTCAGTTATTCTCTGTTTCTTATTCAATATGTGAACACATTAAGCTTCCACTCATTTCAAGTTCCCTTTCAAATTGTTTACTCGCAAAATGTTAATATATAAAGTCATTCTTTGTGTTGCAGTGTGTCAGTAAGATTTACACACCTCAGGTCTCTGGCCAAAGCCTGTCCCTCTTCTGCCCTAACAACACGTCCATTCTCTATGTCACTCTTATTTGCTACAATCACTGTGGGGATTCCTAAGCAATGAAAAAAGGAAGCACACATACAGACACACACACAAAATAAATCAGAACAGAGCATCATAAAAAGTAATAGCAGGTAGATGGTGTATTTACAGCATCATAAAAAATAGGCAACACGTGCACACACACACACACACACACACACACACACACACATATGAACACACACAGCTTTACAGACACAGAATGTTTATACCACACACTTATGGGTTACACAGATATTTACTGCTGGTCTAGAGTTCCATCTTAACTTGGAATTATTTACCTTTGGAAAAAAATACCTCACTTGACATCAACAAAGCCGGAGTGAAACTGATCTGAGGTCAGTCTTACCAAGGCTCTGTCTGATGTGATCAATGAGCCTCTTGAGGCGTGCGACAGCCTCAAAGCTGCTGCGGTCCGTCACTGAGTACACAATCAGAAAGCCATCGCCCCATTTAATAGAGCTCTCGAGAGAGGTGGCGCCAGGTCCAACACACTCCTGAGTGTACACACACAAACACAGATAGAGCACAGCCACAGTGGTCTAATCTATGATCAAGTAGGAGATGCGGGGCCGAGTAGGTGGGAGATGGCGCTGATAAAGGCCCAGAAGTTAGAACTGCACTCCACCATCATTCCAAACTTTGAAACAGTAACTTCTACTTGTGATACTTATTCTAGTGTTTACTTAAAAATATCTAAACACAATCCCTTCCCTAAACACCAATGCTCAGTAAAGAACAAGAGCTGAGAGGACTGGAATGATCACAACAGCTCTGCTTACTGTCTGGGTGACGGTGAGGAATGATCCCGAGCATGTAGGTGATAGAGGAAGGTAAGCCCTCACATAGGAGATGTTTGTTGGGTGAAAGTTAGAGTGACCAACACAATAACAGACTGAAAAATACCAAAAAACATGAGCAGGAAATGCTTTGATTCAGATTTTACTAGCAGAAAGGCTGTAGAGTTCTGTTTTACGACCTGAAACCATAATATACACTCACTGACCAATTTATTAGGAACCGCTGTGCATCTGGTTAGACTTCATGCATATTTCTAATCAGCCTGTCATGATGCAGCAGCTCAGTGCATAAATGTATTTAGACATGGGTTCATATCAAGATCAAACATCAGATTGGTGGGGAGCTCCGTGACTTTGACCACAGCATGACTGGTTTGAGTATTACAGAAACTGCTGGTCTCGAGATTTCACATATAACAGTCTATAGACTTTACACAAGAGAATGTCGTGCACAGAAAACCCCAAAAAAGACTTAAAAAAACAAAACAAAACAAAGAAGACCCAGTAAGCAGTTGTGTACAGAAAAGCATCTTAGAATGTAGTGTTACCCAATTTTAAAATTGGGTTCCTAATAATTTGGCCATTGATAGTATAATGTAAAACTTAAAGCTAAACCTAAATCTGATCTATTTAATATTGATGATTAATTCTGACCTCAAGTCTACACAACAACATACAGTACATAAAAAATTATTTATGATTGTTAATTGTATTGCAGTGTTTATCATTTTAATAAGACTGGGTAAAGTTTGGCCTGAATTGTGCCAATTAGTAGCTTTTGTTTGTTGACTGGAATGAATGATTCATAATTCACAAAGCATAATTCCCAAAAACACTTCAGCAATGTATGGTGTAAGGTCAGGAGGCACAAAGCACACAATAAACATTAAGTGAATGCTTAGAGGCCTCATTTGCATATTATGACGCTCTGCAACTGCAGCAATCAAAGACCAAGATCTTGTTAACAATGAACAAATGATTGTGCTGCCCTTTTGGTTTGGATTTGTATATTTCATTTCATTATGGCTGATCTATTATTATTATTAATAACACTTAATTCATATTATGTACATATTTGTTCCTTACAGCATGTGGTTTAATTATAGTACAATGTCAGAGCTTCACGTGGTTTAAAAACAGTTTGTACCTTATTAACTGTGTCTAAAATCTCCAAGTCAGTCGCTTCCTTGTCCACTATTGTGCGGCACCTGTAAGTCACCTCTGAGAGAAAAGCAGAAATCAAACAAGACGGTTAGAAGATTTAAAATGTGATTCAGTGAGAATGTAAATCAGTATGTGTGTGTGTGTGTTACCCTTTTTATGGTCATACTCCCCAATGAAGCGCTTGGTGATGAATCTCACACACAGAGCTGGATATTAAACAAAAGGAGTGTGAGAGAAACAGAGCAACAGAGGGAGAAGCAGGGAGTCACAGAATGGAAGAAACAGAGACAAAGTGACAAAAAAGGAACAGATATATTATTAATAATAGAGCAATTTATTATTAATAGTCAATAAGTTCCACCATGTAAGCTTCTGCCTTTACCCGTCTTGCCACAGTTCTCTCGTCCCAGCAGAACCAGTTTTGCTCGTGCTATTTTTCGTGTCTCTGTCATTCTTGCTCTGGCTGCGAGTCATGAACATTAACATTAATATGAATGTATTCATGTGCATTAATATTAATCACCATATTACATCCAGCTCACTTAACGGCATAACGAACAACATTCTCAACATCAAACCATATCCCAACACGTATCTCTCACTCAACA
>JAQQZR010000023.1:12253021-12265090 GCA_030068235.1 Notoglanidium macrostoma | reverse complement strand
GGAGAACATGCAAACTCCACACAGAAAGGCACCCTGGGTGACCCGGAGATCGAACCCAGGACCTTCTTGCTGTGAGGTGAAAGTGCTAACCTACAGCTAACTATAAGCTACTGTTCTATAAATCATCACAAGCTGTCCAAACCCCGAGACTGCAAAACAGCACCAGAGTACAATCTCTCTAAAGTACCTTAACCTCAGTGATGTGAGCTTCCTGAGGCCCACAGCCCCGAGGCATGACAAGTCCCCACAGTGGAACACAATAATCAACCGTTATTAAACAGGTTATAGTTTCTTTTATTTAGGGCTGCAACTACAGTTACATCTGCACAACTACAATTAGTCGACATAATCGACGACTTTATAAAAATTGGTCGACATGAAATGTTAGTGTCGACGCGTCGTATTATAAAACCGCGTGAATGTTCATTTAAAACACATCAGAAATGCGCCCAGTGAGAATTCACCCGGTTTATAATTAATCACACGGGGTTTCTTTTTCAACAGTAAATTTGTTTCAAAACAACCTTCTGTTCATATTATTTTCTGTTTACTGTTTCTACAGTGAAACACAGACGTCGCTGTGCTCTGCTCTTCGTCTGTGCATTATAGCAGTAAATTATGGTGTGTTTCATGCGACAGCGCCTCCTAGAGCATACAGACAAGTATAAACGCTTCCATGGGAAGCGGAGATGGAGGGCATGCCAGAAATAATCGTTGACTAATCGGGGCAAAAAAAACCAAATGAATAAATTTTTTTTTTGACAGATTAGCCGACTACTAACATAATCGTTAATTGCAGCCTTACTGTTACAGTTGTAAGACTAAAGGACTATAAGGAATTGAATGTCTTTAATCTGAAGCCATAAATATCATGTCAAATGGAATCTAACTGCATTTGTAATAAAACTAGTGAAAGTGGTGTTAATATATTAATGATGTTAATACAGTTTCGAATATACTTGAATACACTGCAGATGATTTGGGCTTTGTAGGTGGCAGGTTTCAGAGTAAAATGCTGACAGGGTCCAATAAATAAATAAACATTTAAATGCAGGAATGCACGCAAAATATGCAAACCTTCATTATAAGTGGATATTTGTGAATATTTACTAATGGAAGGAGTAAAAGCTGCAAAAACGTGTAACCTACAATCCCTGTTCTGGCTTTAATAATAGCTAGCCATTCGGCTAACTATAGACACATCTGTACACTGAGTTAAACATTCAAACATCATATATTACATGTACGAAACGGTCAAATTAAAGAAGATTCATGTGTAAATGGGCTCAAAAACACCGCCAATCGAAGTAACACTACTCAGAAGCAAAACACGTGGATTTATAATCTTTCACAGCTACTTTACCAGAGATGCTGCTGTTTGTTTACACCGCCATTGAAATCTCACGCCACACATTTCACAAAACACTTTCTATGTTTGAACATTTGTCCGTATCTGTACATAACTACACGGATTTTCCAATAACCAACAATTTTCATTATATAAATCGCTTCGGGTATTAGTTAATGTTTTATTTCAAAGGATCTGCACAGACTTCGCATTTCCGTACTATTCGTGCATTTCTGCTGTCTTACTTTCGCTATTCGACCACTGTACTTTAAACAGCCTGCTTAAACCCTCTATAAATTTACAAAAAAAATTAAAGAAAAGAATACACAAAATATTACTTTTTCTTTATGAATAATCCCACTGCGTGATATAAAACGACGACCTTGTTTGAGTGAGGACATTGTGTTAGTACAATGTGACGAATCTGCTAATTTCAATTCCGCGA
The DNA here is from genome assembly GCA_030068235.1 of Notoglanidium macrostoma. Classification (NCBI taxonomy): domain Eukaryota; kingdom Metazoa; phylum Chordata; class Actinopteri; order Siluriformes; family Auchenoglanididae; genus Notoglanidium; species Notoglanidium macrostoma. The sequence continues at coordinate 12,263,297 of JAQQZR010000023.1, read as the reverse complement.
TTGTACCACGTCATTTCACTGACCTAGCTGCGTAACAACATAAACAAAAATGGGAGATTTATCATGCTTTGGCGTTATGATGACTTGACTCGATCCTTTATATGAATATCACTTTATATAACAGTTTATACAAACACACGCTTTTTGACTTGAGATCTAAAGCATATCTGAAACGTAAGCAGCGAATGTGAAGTTTGTGATGAACAGTAAGTATGTGCATGTTGTTTATTAACTAGCCTTTAGCAGGAAAGCGTTAGCAATGATGATGATTTAATTTGTTCATATTTAATATCCAAACCAGACCTCAGTCGCGTGCAGTCTGTGTTGTGAACTCTTCCTTTTGGGGTCAGAGAACATAAGATTATTTGATATGGAATGTCAGTAAACCGTGAAAATTTGACATTGGTGAAGCTCTAGTGCTCTGTCAGATCAGGACACCTATAGAGAAGGATGTCTTAGTCCCATTACTGTCATATTTGTTTTGTTATTGATGGCTAGTGTATAGCACAGCAGTGTGCAGTTTGGGACGTAGGCAGTGAATGTTTTGAGGGAAAACGCGATCAAAAAAGTCGTCATCAGCGTATACTTTGTGGAATCAAAACTGCAGGTAATTTGTTTAGATAACAGGATCCCAACCCTGGTCCAAGAGTACACCCTGTCCTGGTCCTGACACTCATTCACTTTCAGTATGAGCTGGATCCTGGTCTGGGTTGTGGTAGATCACGTCTTTACACATCATTACATCACAGAGCCTCATGCACATACATTTACACTTAGGGTCACTTTATCTTAGCTGAACCACCTACTGGACAGTGAGAGAAACCCTGTAGGACACACAGGCAGAGCATGCATCAAAACACCACCTGCTGCATCGCGGTACTGCCTCTACTCTAATACACATCATCCTATTATTCTGATAATTAACCTTTTTTTAATTGGCTCTTTCTGAGGTTGAAGTGGGTGTGTTAGATCAGCGAAAACTCTAAAATGTGTAGGACAGGTGGTACTCCAGGACTAGGGTTCAGAACCTGTGGCCTAGACCGATAAGTCAACTCATATCTGTGTAATTCAGTTTGTTTTATTGGCATGACAGCTACAGCAGTTATAGTATTGCCAGAGCACTGAAATAACAAAGAAACATTTATACACATAGCAACAAAAAAGAAAGCTAGAGCAAAACACACTGATACAGTCTCTCTCTCTCCTGTATGTCTGTCAGGCTCGGGTCACGATGGACAGCGATCTGAGCCCACAGGACAGGAAAGACCTGGACAAATTCATCAAATTTTTTGTCTTGAAGGTTTGAGTTGACGTTGTTTGCCTCCTAACCATGCTGTGCCTAATACAATACCAAAAGTTGCATTACTGTCAAGAAATATTGTAATTAGTTGTGTGTGTGTGAATAGACAGTACAGGTGATAGTGCAGGCTCGTCTGGGTGAGAAGATCTGCACTCGCTCATCCTCTTCTCCCACAGGCTCAGACTGGGTAAACTCTGCAAAATCTCCTTTCTAACATTCTTGTGGATAGAAACTTCAGTCCTGCTTCTAATGTGTGTTTTCTTCACTCCATTTAGTTCACCCTGGCAATTAAAGACATCCCAGAGGTGACCCATGAAGCTAAAAAAGCTCTGGCTGGGCAGCTACCTAGTGTTGGGCGCTCCATGTGTGTGGAGATTTCCCTAAAAACCTCCGAGGTAAATGTGCCTGCAAAAGCATATGACTGTATTCTCCAGTGTTGTGTTCTCCAACTGTTCTCTAAAACATGCCGGATAAGAAATAAATATGCTGTTGGGAATCCTGTTATGATCTTTCTGATGGCATAAATCATCCCACAGGTAATGAAGAGCCTTGTCATTCAACTGTCTACATGCTGTAACATTAACTTTGTGTTTGTTTTTGTTCATTTGCCAGCCACAGCGTAATACACTATTTTTCAGCATGTATATCCTGCACACGTACTGTCAGAAGTATTAAACACAAGCAGTGCAAAACCTGTCTACATGAAAACAATATACTGTACAGAGCAGTGTACAAAATCCCCTGCTGCTGTTAAAGGGTCTCATTAACATTACTCTGGTAACATTGTACATGGGTAGAGCTTTGTTTACTTTAGTGCGCAGAAGTTGTGTAGATGACCCTCCTTGGACGAGCTGCATACTTTCTGACTGAGGAATTAGACCAGCATCTGTACAGCTAGCAACTTTACATCCCATGATTCCCTACAAGCAGTAAACAGTATTAAACTAAACAAAAGGGTATTCGGTCTCTTTGAGTTCAAAATGAAAAAGCAACATCAGTGGTCTTGGGTACACTTTGTGTAGTTTTATAAGGAAATTGGTGTGTAAGTTTTAGTGAGCGTTTGGAGAATCTGTCACAGTTCGTCTGGAGACTCAGACTGTCCCACTATTACATAATATGTTGCTTTCTGCACTGACATACAAACATTTTTTGTAATATTTAGTAATGTTTGGAAATCCAAAATGTTTTCGTGCTGAGATGTCATGTAAGATAATATAACCAGATTTGTATGAAGAAAAATGAGTCTGCCTAAGACTTTCGTACAGTACTGTATATGTGAATACAGTGAGTTTCATTTGATAAGAAGGGATTGTTTACTACCATCCTCACCCTGGCTTTGTGATCGCAGTGTGATCGACTTTTGCTTTCAGTTTTGTTTTTGCAGCTTTATAGTGATTTGAAAGTCAAGTCTTTTTTGGTTTGCTTCTCAGCAAGTGCTTGTTTTGATGTATAAAGAGGCAAAATTTGATTAGTCCAGAAATTTCTGCTTTTACCTCACATAACATTCTTGTTTGTCTTTGGTCCGTCCCATTTTTCTGTTAAAAAAACATGACTGAAATTTTACTATACAAAATAAATATCCACTGCTTGTCTCACTAACTGAAACACTGCAATGCTAAAATCATTTTATTTGAAGTGCGCATCCAAGGTGACTCATATTCGATGTGGAATTGACTCCAAAGCTTGGGTTTGACTCCTTGAGTCCTCAATGCCTGGATTCAATCAGTCGATTCTTGTTTTGACATGACTTTGACATGAACGAAAGCAGGATGAAGACTTAATGACTAATAAAAGCTCTATTAAACCTCTTTAATTTTCTTAACATGATCAGTATGTAATGTAGCTTAGTTTATCAGAGCTGCAGGGGTGAAAAAACTAGTTAAACATACTTAAAAGCTAATTGATTGAATGATATGTATTTGAATGTGAATCAAATTTGATATGTATTCGATGTAATACTCACATGTAAACCATGTTATGTCATGAGGCTAATAGCTTATTGTTATATAATGTATTCACATGCTGCAGAGAAGGCTGTAACTTCTAGTTCTATCATATATATGTGTTTTTAGTCTAAATGAAGTGACGTAGCATGCAACACAGCATGCAACTATTTTCATCATTGATTTTTATCGGTTTTGTTACATATTTAGTTGTAGCCCTGGTAGATACCGTGATTATCATCCACAAATCTGTGAAAAAGTATTCCATAAATGACCTGCATTGATTGAGAATCTTTTTTGAACATCAAGTGATACAAGCACGAGAGAGCTAAGTTGAGGTTTAATAAAAACATCTTTCGATGAACATTAGGAAAGTAAGAGCTCTTAAACATCTTAATGAAGATTCGTTTGCCTTTGAATGCAGACATTTGATGAAAATTTGAATAGCATTCAGAATATAACATTCTCACAGCCCCAGTGTAAACGCATTCAGCGTATTGTTTTTTCTTGAGATGGATAAAAAAGCTAGAAAGAAAGAGAATAAAAATGATTAATGTATAATCAGTTTAGAATCACACCAGAACCTCCTGAAACAAACTGAGTTTTGCACCTGAACTTGCTTTAGTTAACAGTTAGCAGTTCAGGTGATGTTTGTGATTTGGATGATCTTTGTCTCAGCTGACTCGGATTTTTTTCACATCAGTTACACAAATCACCTTTCTGTAGCCAGTTTTTGTGCTGAAATTAGGATTAAAATTTCTTTTGGTATTTTGTGATTAATGATTCTTCTCCGTCTCTGCGGAAACCTCAGAGGTGAGGTGTGATCCATAGGTTTAATGTACAGGAACTTTGTTTTACAAGGACACAGAAAGAAAGTTTTGGTGCTGCTGTGACTTTCCCTTGTCAGGACACTGCTATTTGAGCAGCCTAGTCTAGAACGGGTTTTATTTCATGTGCAGGGTGGGTCTGTGTGCAAATCAGCCACAAAGGAAATGTGAGAACTATTTCCCAGCATAACATAATTGTCCACTGCGCAGGGGGATTCGATGGAGCTGGAAACATGGTGCTTGGAGATGAACGAGAAGTGAGTCTTTTACATTTATCATGTATACAGCTGTTAACTTCATACTTCACTTGATACTCTGCAGTAACGGTGTGGTGAATGCTAAATGTGAACGACTGGCCTGATTTCAGGTGTGAAAAGGACATTAAAGTCTCCTACACGGTTTATACGCGTCTGTCGCTGCTTCTTAAATCTCTCCTGGCCATCACCAGAGTTACTCCTGCCTACAAACTGTCACGCAAACAAGGCCATGATTATGTCATCCTGTACAGGTTTAACACTTACACACATCCAACATTCACATCTGATCCTTTTATAGGTACGCGTCCTTAAACTCGATTTTCTTACAGGTAATGAATCTTCTGTAATCAGTGTTGATCAGGTCATTTATTTAGTTCTTTCATTGGCAGGATATATTTTGGTGATGTGCAATTAACAGGACTTGGTGAAGGTAAGACTTTCAGAGCATTTCAAAATGTGTACTTACTTTTTAGATGATTTGTCATTAGTTTATATTATATGCAAGTCCAACAAAACAGTTCACTGTCTCTTTAGTGTGTCTGCAGCCCTCTCACCCACTTCCTGTCTCTCTTTTTTTCACCTTTGTGCAGGTTTCCAGACAGTACGTGTAGGAGTTGTAGGTACTCCCATAGGAACCCTCACGCTCTCCTGTGCATACCGCACCAATCTGGCCCTCATGTCCTCCAGGTATGCACTGCCTCTGTCCGGATCTACACAGAGAATCCAGAAGACTAGCTGAGTAATGTAAAAACTAGCTTAACTCTCTAAATGTAGACAACCTACACAGGCTTCATATAAGTATGGAATAAAACACAATGCAGTGCTGTTAAAGGAAAACATAGTGAGATGCAATGTGAAGCAGAGTTACTGATACCACCCTGAAGTTGATTATGTTCCCTAAACAGTTTTATTTTTTAAAGTAAAAACACATCATATGTTTGACTCTTTGATAGTTGAGCTATGTTGTGGAACTTCCACAAACAAGTTATTTCCAATCACTTAAGTTAACAGTCGTTCTCTCACCAGTTTTTCTTACAAATTTTCTCTGTCTTGAAAGTAAAACTGAAAAACCCCAAGTCATCCGTCCTGTCCTGTGAAGCCCTTCCTGTGGTGGGAAATGCACTAATACCCCACTGATACCCCAAACTCCTTCCATAAATGTTAAATCAATATCTATAAGAATGCTACAAGGATTATCCATTTTTTATCAAATACCAAGTTTTTAATCCGTTTATTATTAATCTTATTGTTGTAGCAGCCACCTTACAAGTTCCTGTGAATGATGTGTTACTGTAGAAAAGATAACGTATTAGAATAAACTCATTAATAGCCCTCTTTACGTAGAGATCCTGCAGTTTTGCTGGGAAGAAGACCCCTCATTATGCCGGCTTTGGCTGTTGGTTGTTGGTTGTTTATACATAGTGAGCCAGCGTTCTCGAACCAGAGGCATGACATGAGCATCGGTGACTGTGTCAGAAATATGAATATCCTGAGCATATTAGTTGCTTTTAAAACAACAGCGGGTGAACTGAGCGTTGAGGCACTTTTGCTAGTCGTACACTTTTATTACACTCTTCAAACACAAGCAAAGTCGCTGAGCAGCATGTCTGTGTGATCAGAAATGTGTTGAGGAGAAATTGAAGAGAAGTGGGAAGCAATTTGAGGCAGAAAAGTGCATGGATCTAGATGCCGCATGCACATCCGCAAGGGAGTAACTGAGCCTGGAGATGGAGTTGTTTAAATTTGTGCTGGTTTCAGGAAGAAGAATGTCATGTCCAAAAATGTCACAAGCCTGCCCCACAATACCGCCTGTCCCTTTTACACAGACATTGATCAAGGCTCTGTTACTTCCAGTCATTCAATTTCAAAAGCAGAACGAAACAACATGCCATTCCAGATTCAGACCTTTTACAATAAAAAGTGCAACATTCCCACCTTGAATAGGCCGTGGAAAAGGGGCTAAGGTAAACCTAGCATTTATTTTACAATTATATACTGTCTGAGCTGCTCAACTCCTTCTAACCAATCAGATTCGCAGTTTTTTAACTGTGCGGTAGTATACGTAATCATGGTTCGCAAATATTAAAGGAACACCTACATTTTTAGTCTAAACTCTATCCAGCACATCTGTAGTATATCTGCAGTTAGAAATAAGTCTTGTTGATTCAAAACACACATAATGGAAAATTTGTCTGTCTATAAACATCTAAAGTCAAGTCAAGTCAAGTCAAGTGGCTTTTATTGTCATTAAAACATTATAACATGACTATAACCATTGCATTTTAACAAGGTCAGGGTCAAGGTCAGGATGAAACCAAAAAAATTCTTGCCAAAGCTGTTCTCTTGTAGTTTTATCAATTTTCATAAAACTGCTGAGCACTGCCGAATGAATTACAACCCGAATTCCAGAAAAGTTGGGACGTTCTTTAAAGTTGAATAAAATGAAAACTAAAAGACTTTCAAATCACATGAGCCAATATTTTATTCACAACAGAACATAGAGAACATAAAAATTTAAACTGAGAAATTGTACACCTTTATCCACTAAATAAGCACATATCAAATTTGATGCCTGCTACAGGGCTCAAAAAAGTTGGCACAGGGGCATGTTTACCAGCATGTAGCATCTCCTCTTCTCTTCAAAACAGCCTGAAGACGTCTGGGCATCGAGGTTATGAGTTTCTGGAGTTTCATTCATTCATTCATTCACTCCTCTTAAGTAACTGCTTTATCCTGGTGAGGATTGTGGTGGGTTTGGGCAGGAGACAGGAATACACACTGAATGAGATCACCATCACAGGGCACCAGGCACACATACGTTCACACACTCATTCACATCTAGCAGCATATTATTTTATCCAGTCGGATGGGAGGAAACCACAAAACTCCACACAAACAGTAAACCTGGGGTTAGTGTTGAACCTTTGATTGAAATGAATTTGTTTTACAAAACAAGTTAGAATAAACATTTCTTAAGTGACCTTAGACTTTTGCTGTGGCTCAATCTGTAGATTTCCATTAATACACTTCAATGCACATTGTGTACTTACTTGTGTAGTGTGTGAATTTGGACAGGGTAGAGTTGCCTCAAATCGAACACAGCAAGTTGTGCACTTGCCGGAAATGACGATCACGACATTTGACTCCAGTTGTCGCATCGCCTGCAATGACTGATAAAGTTATGCGGTAAACCTATTTGACAACAGCATGTAGACGTTCAGCTTATAACTTATATTTGTATGGTGTGGTGTTCACAACAGTTCCAACCACTGCAGCTTCCTCGGCCACCATTTTCACGAGTTTGAAAATATTTTGGTGGTCCCTCCCCTTCCGATAGGTAGCCAAGATGGTGATTGTTGAGGGTGAGAAGTGTCCAGCGTGCACTGTATGTTGCCATAATTGCCAGTGTGAATGCACTTCTGCACCGAAAATAGCAAGTGTAAATGCAGAAGGACATGAATTGAGACACAACGTGTCATTATAAGTGAGTGGTTTTTTTCCTCAAAGCAGGCAAACTTGTTGAATTTCTTACCTGTAGCAATCACACATGCACTCCTGATACATGGTACTCCTGGTGCACTGAGGTTAGTTTGACCAGTATTCCTTTAACTTACTACTATGATGTTAAAAGCATCTGGAGTAATGTTCACAGTGCTCCGCTTTGAACTAAAGTAGTTTCTGATCATGATGCTAATCCTGTATTTTGAGTGTATATTGTGTAGACATCCCTACTGTCTCGTATTTACGTCTACATTCTTCATGGGTTCTCTGGATAGTTAATGCTTCTAGAACTCTAAATGGAATCTTGGAATCTTTTCATGTAGAAACGGAGTATTTCTCATTTTAGTTCTAAAAGTGCTGTACTCAGCATTGTGCATTACTGAGTGCTGTATATTTTGTCCTGTGTATGCAGACTGTATTGAGATGTTCCTAGAGGCACAGAATTTCACTTCAAAGTCTATTGATCAAATGATGATAAAGTGAATTTACTTGTGTTGGGCTCGCAGGCAGTTTGAGAGGACGGGGCCCATCATGGGGATCATCATCGACCACTTTGTGGAGCGGCCGCACGGGAACACGGCCCTCCTGCACCCCTGCAACTACAGGTGCTTGTCTGTTATGTTATGGCTCGGATATGTGTTCGCTTGATCAATGCACAACACTTTTGGTTTCTGTAATGTACCATAGTTTGGTAGCATATAGTTTTATCTGTAGCTAAATAAATATTTAGCTGTATAGAGATACTGGAACGAGTAGTTGTTTTATTATTCTTTGTTTTGTTCAATAGACTTTAACTTCTTGCTTTCATCCAAGATTGTCTTATGCACAAATTTGCGTAAATACACACGGGTCATCATTTCTCTCACTCTGTCCCCTGCTTCCTGTCTCAGAGCTCCAGGTGAGGATGAGGGAGGGGTTTATGCTGGAGTGGAGGACTCGCAGGAAGTGTGCACCACCTCATTTTCCACTTCTCCACCTTCTCAGGTAGACACCCATCCAAACACAAAACATTTCCTTGTAGTTCATTCGGCGACTCATTCGACACAGTCACAGATGAGCATTCTCACATACACACAGGAATAAAGCTGCACTTTTACAGGAGACTTTAACAGGGTTAAATGTAAATGCAAGTTGAATGCTACTAGAACAATACCTAGTACTATTCATGGGAAATTATCAGCAGCTGGTGTGTGAACTTTAGCGGATACGTTACTGGGTAAAATGTTCACTGACATTTTTTGAGGCGACATCAAACATATTTCAGTGAAGTAACAACAGGATGAAACAAAAATGTCTAGAAATTGGAACAATTCAGAAATGTAAGTGCCACCATTTGTACCAATTCATCAGATGAATTGTTCAATCTGGGACTTGTTCATTTGCAAGTGACTTCAAGAATGCAGTGTTAGTGCACATAAGAGGAAGCTGTTAATCCAGATCAAGTGGTTGAAATGAAACATCCACCAAGTTCTGAATATTAGTGTTTGAGGGATTTGTAAGGCTTCTGAACACAGTTCCACTCTTGAAACTTCACGCTGTCCTGTCCTGAAACTGTCTCTATCCATCTTTGCCAGTGTGTCTCAGTTTATCTTGTTAATTTCTCTGATTCACCTTTGATCAGATTTGATCTTCGTCTGCCTGATTGTCTTTCTCCTCTTGTTAGTGTGGTCATGTTTTCATTTCCCTTGTTGCTCCCTCTTTCTCCTCTTTTCCTTCCTGTATGATGTGTGTGTGTGTGTGTGTGTGTGTGTGTGTGTGTGTGTGTGTGTGGCTGTGGCTGTGGCTGTGGCTGTACGTGGATGTGTGTGTACGTGGATGCATGTGTAGTGTCTGTGTACTGTAAGTCAGGCACATAGTAAAACTGCTAAACCTGCTCTGATGACCACTCTGAAGGTCCCTGTGATGGGGCAGGACTTCTCACAGCAAGTGAGTCCTCTGAGCATGAGTGTGTGTGGGAATATGTAGGGTTACTTATAGATGAAATATAAATTAATAAATAATAATAATAAAAAATAATAATAATACTGTACTAACCAACAAGAAATTTCGCCTCCAAAGCTAACGGAAATTAAAAGCAGGTGTGAATATTAGTTTCTCATTTCTGTGCTATATTTCCTCGAACTGAATTCTAGTTTAGTGTGAAAAATGGCAGCTGGAAGATTTTGAATTTAACGAGGAGTTGGAGACACTGGAAAATGCAATATGCTGTATATGCTGATATGAAAATGCTGTAATATTAAATTGTAGCTCTTACAAATTACATGCACGAAACGGCACAAAAGAATTTAAAGTCAACAATCGAAGCTTAAATTCATGAATATTTAACTATACCCTGTTCCAAATTATTATGCAAATTCTATTTAAGAGTCAAAAAAATTAGATTTCTTGGTTTTCATATAAACTCATGGATGGCATTGTGTGTCCGGGCTCTTTGGATCACTGGAAGAA
>JAQQZR010000023.1:12240815-12252921 GCA_030068235.1 Notoglanidium macrostoma | reverse complement strand
TGTTATCATTGGGAGGTTTGTTCAGTAACATTCGAATTATACTCTAATGGTTGATGACTCGAAAATTATGCTGACTGGCACTTGCATCGACTATTTAGGAAAATCAGAAAAATATCATTTGCATAATAATTTGGAACAGGGTGTATAGCAAACTGTGTTTAAAGTGATGCACACATATAAACAGAAGCATAAGCTAATCTCCTCTGACCATTCCACAGATCAAATAAGCCACAGTGGTCTGTTTTCTCCTTCCAGTCTTTCACAGATCTCTTGCTAGCAATAGTGCTCGAGCTAGCAATGCTGCCATTAGCTTCAGCATGCTCTCTAATGCTAACTTTCTTTGGACTTTTTGGTTAGAATAAAACCTATAAAGATGGCTTGCAGAAGGCACTTAGGCATTTTGTTGTATAGGTTACTACTGATTTGAGAAAAAATAATTATTTTTTTTTTTCTTTCTTTTTTTTTTTTAAATAGCAGATGTTAGTGTGTGCACCTGTTACATGAGCTTTGATATATTGATATACTTTGATGAAGGAGGGCTGGAGCGCAGGGAGATCAGCCCTTTAGAGTTGGATTAGGGCCCATTTTTATGTCTTCTATAGACAATTATAAGTGTAGACATTATTAGATAAGTATCCATTAAAGATGGTGACCTGTAATATATGTAAGAGCAGCTCTGACAGAATGCTGATGTCACACCCATCATCTATAGACACACACCCCATTATACTGATTTGCCAGTAGAAGCTGCACCTACAGAGTTGTGTATTTTGGGCATTTACCCAGCTCATATCCTCAACAGACGAAATGATGCTAGGTGATTAACTCATTTTATTAAGGAAGCTGATAAGCTTGCCTGTTGTGTTTGTGCCCTCGACACAATTTAATCTCAGAAAGTCTTTATCTGGTCTATGACACAAGCTCTCTCGTTTATTTGTTTCCACCCTGAAAAATGTTTAACTATGAAGTTGTGAAAAACTGAAAAGCTCATAAAAGCATTATAATCAGCTCCATTTCAATACATTTGACACAAAGAAAGCTGCTTTAGGCACAGTAAGCTTTTTCTGTCAGGCTTATAACTTTATTTGAGCATTTGCAGTGCTGACGCATGTATATTATAATCTGATGCTCCAATACAGACAAGTTGCATGATTTATTTACTGAAGCCCCTAAATGAAGCTCCGAGCTCCAGTGAATTAATGACTCTGCAGTCAGTGTAATCTGAAAAGCTAGACCTGAAAAATAAACATTATGGCTCTGTTGCTCAATCTGTGCTGCTGATGTAAGGAGTTTTAGCTGACACTCAGTGCTGAAGCATAATACTGGGTTGGGCTTAGAGGTGATGACGGAAACATAAGATCATAATCTGTATAATCTTTCATTTTGATTATCATATATTGCATGAAGTTAGCTTGAGTTGCTCTTTATTTATACACTACATTAGGTATCAGAGTATTGGCAGAAACATTAGACTGTTCACATCTTAATACGAGTGCAAGTCTTAGAAATCAAAACAACTCACAAACCTCCTTGTGGTTCATTTTTCCCCTTCTCCCCTCCTGTTTTCCCTCATGACCTAACACTAATGTTTATCCCTCCGTACCTTCTCTCTACTCTGCATGTGTTTCAGATTTCTCACTTCCCGTGCGTGCGCGTGTGTGTGCGTGCGCGTGTGCGCATGAGTGTTTAATTTTCCTTTGTTTCACAGTATGAAAAAGAAAAATGACTGATTTCTTTTCTTAGTTTACAAAATTGAATATCACAAATTGATTTGTTATCCGGTTTCTGTTTGGACATGCAGTATAACACTGGAAAATATGGACTAGCCTAATGTTGTGCAGCTTCTGAAAACAGTATCCATATACATTTTGGTTCATTCAGTTGAATGCAATTATATTATTTAGATTATAAATAATTCTATATAGATATATTTTTAACTACCTATTTCAACATTTAAAGGTTTTCATGAGGTAATATTTAATTTATAATGTCTTTATGGGGCCAAATCTCAAATCCAGACAATCACAGAGATAGGCTGCACGCATGGCGCCAGGTGGATTGTCTCACTCGGCTCTCTGAGGCATGCACTCCCTTCGAGAATAAGAAGTGTGATATTAATTTGCAACAGCATGCCAGTCTGTTGAACAAGAGTTATGATCGAGAGGTCTAGTATGCTAACTCGTTAACTACATTAACTGATGTGGTGTTTGTCATGATTCTGACCAATGCTAATATTCACCAAGCCCAAATGTTTTATCTTATTTATAAAGGGCTGCAAGTTTTCATTCCCGCTAGACAGAAGTCACACGTCGCATGAGTCATGAGTCATTTGGAGATAAAGTGATTAAGTGGGTGGGATCAGCTGTGGCTCCTGATTGGACGGCATGAAACCTGCAGTCATGTCGTCACTTCTTTATAGGCAGGGACCCGCCTGATCAAGCCAGAGTAACGCTGATGTAATTTTGGTCCTACTTTTAGACACACAAGTAAAAGTGATGACGCATTCTGAGTAGTTGTGTGAGCAAAGAGGTCAATAGTCAGGCAGTGAGGAGCTGACCTGTCTATGACCTATATATTTCAAGAGAAACAGGATGTTTCGAACATGCTGTCTTTCAGCTGAGCAAGGAAAAGAGGAGAGGTGGAAAGGGGAGAATGGGGTTGGTTGTCACAGCATACATACATCTATACACATATGCATACATGCATGCAAGGAATTGCTACTTGTCTGTGTAATATTACTTGTAAGTATGACTTTTGTGTATAAATTCACGACACATAGGTTACATGTCATAATTGGGTCCACAGTTTTTTGATGTCTACAATATTCATGACTTTAACCATGAAAGCCTCCATTTGATCGAATTTAAAATGTAAAGTGATTATTTCCCAAGTTCTGTTCAAGCACACTGTTCTTCTGGTAAAGGTACTCTATATGCCTTGCATTTATTTGCGGTCTAGAGTTTGACTTTGAGAGGTTTTTTGTTTTTCCAGTTCCATTGGTATTCAAAACATAACGTCTCTGCATGCTAACAAAATAATTTCACAATGTCCTGTTCACTTTCGTGCCAGACACTCTGGGCTTTTATTGCTAGTCATCATTTATATATTTCAAGTGTTATGACAGCCAGAATGTAAGTGTGACAACCAACACCATGTTCCCCTACATACACACATTACATACACAAGTATAAAATGTCCAGACAGATCACAATCGCTCAATTACTGACTTAAATATGGAAGGAATTTCAGTCATAAATCTTGGTCTGACCGCAATTCTTACTGAATACGGGCCAAGAGCTTGTTTCTCTTAACGCCTTAGATACTGTAATTCCACCTCCAGTTACAAATCTGATATGTTTCCATTTTCTATGGTGAAACTAAATCAAATGGGCAGATGAGACACAGCCCTAATGCCTTACCAGGTTTATTTAGAAGAGAGCAGTAATAAGTTACTAGTCCAATTGCACAGGTTGAACCTTTGCACTTTTATGGTCCTCAATTTTTTTTATTCATAATCTGTTTAATATTCAGTTATATCTTCATGTACTAAGTGCACTAAAAGTGTAAATGTGGTGTTCATGAGCCTTCTGGTTTATAAACAAGTTGCCTCTTTCCCTCGCTCTCTCTCTCTCCCTCTCACTCTCTCACTCTCTATATCACTCTATCTATCTCTCTCCCTATCACTCTATCTATCTCTCGCCCTCTCACTCTCTCTCTCTCTCTCTGACTCTCACTCTCTCTCTCACTCTCACTTTCTCTGTCTCTTCTCTCTCTTTTGCTTTCTTTCAGCTTTGCACTTCTCGTCTGTCATATCAGACTCCCCTCCTGGGGCCAGTAGATTTGTGCCATCCTACCGCCTGCACTGCTGCTGCCCACCCACACCAGGTAACACAATAGCGCGCACACACACGCGCACGCACACGCACGCACGCACATACATCTACACACATAAACAAGTTTTTTTCACTGCACATTTAAAAGCATGGCCCAGACAGGAACTAAGGGAACTTGTTCTAATTTATTCTACATACATTTAAGAGTCAAATAGAACAGTCACTGTGCAATTCCTGTATTAATGTTTGTATGACAGGATAATAAACTTAAACCAGGTGAAACAAAAATTCACAATGTGAGGAGAATGTTACCCACACACTAAAACTGATTATGAAATTGAACCCTATATGAAATTATCTGTTTATGATCGAGAGAAAATCACACAATACATGTTATTGTTGATGACACTAACCTCTACGTAGCCAAGTAGACTCACAAGCCATACTACTAGGACTTGCTTGAGTGTCTTGTACATTTTGTCAACAAATGTGTTGAATAATCTATTTGACAAACATGTTTAATCACCACTAACTGATTCAAACAAAACTCTATACATTGTTAAGCCTGCGTTCTTTGTACCTGTATCAGGCAAATGACTAGATCGTGTTCCAAAAACGTCATTGTGTTGCAAAGCTTAAAAGTTTCTTTCCCATTAGAAAGAGACATTGAAGTTGTGTGGAAGATGCATGGAAACAGTCTGATTGTGTCCTTCAAGATTCTAAAGCGTGAAGCCAAAACATATCAGATCAGGCCTGTGAGTGGAGCACCTGGGGTTAAGCTATAACCAAAGCGAATATGACACTTGTGTATTGTCTCCACAGATAGCTGTTCCAGGGAAAGAAGGTGGAGTCCCGCAGGTGCTGGTTCAGCCCAGTCATGGCACTCAGGCAGACCATGGGCGTGTCCCGTCCTGCCCCTCAGCAGACACGCCCCACCCTCCACCCTCAAACTGCAGCAGGTAAGAACATTGTGCATGGTTTTGTTTTGAACTAGTTCTTTCTTTGAAATATTTTCTATATAGGTAATAGATATTTAACTATGTAAGGTAACATAGTGTTTTATTGTGTTTATTTAATCTAATATGCAGCCAAATGTAATGGCTATCACAATAAGTATTTTTTTCTGCGTGTGTGTGTGTGTGTGTGTGTAGCGGTGATACAGATGTGTTGTCAAGAAGTAGCGAAGGCAAGAGTGTGTCCCCTTCAGATGCCCCTGAGACGACCTTCACCAGAAAAGTGGGTGCCTTTGTTAACAAACCCACCACACAGGTGAGAGCACAGCTGCACAGATAATTCAGAAATCACGTAGGGAAATTGTGTTAACTCCCTGCTTTCCGATTGTGTAGGTGACCACTGCCAGTCTGGATCTGCCGTTTGCTGCATTTGCTCAAAGAGGTTATGACCTGGAGGAGAACGACCCCATGGTACAAACATGATGTGAACAAACACACTAATGCTCACACAAACATGGCCATGTGATCAGCGCTCAGTCACCACCGCTAACTGCTTTAAAATTAAACATGAAAATACTGCTTCACCATCTATCCCATTTTGGCACCAAATCAGAATGTTTGTAAACGTGCATTTTGGCGGTACTAGAGTCCATCACTAATAAGACATGTCCATGTTTTGTTTTTTCAGAGTTGAGCTTCTTATGCAGCCTCTTGCTTTTATACACTTTGTTTAAATGAAATCACTATGTTCATCTACACAACAAGACTTTCAGTACTGAACAGCTATGGTAGAGTAGTTTTTTCCTAATATTACTGATAAGGAAAAGGATCTCAAAGGATAAGGAGCTCAAACTGTCAATCCATTTCTCAATATTTGATACTTGGTATGTTGATGTTTAATCACAAGATCAAAAAAAGCATTTGTATCTGGTTTATACTAATGCAGTGCACTCCATTGTATTCATCCAGAAGGAGGTTTGCTGCTGTGACATAACACTGATTTGGTCTTTTGCTGTAAAATTAAATGATGGCCAGGCTCAGTTGCTAAATACACAACACGACAGTAAAAGGCATTTAGTGTGTGTGTGTGTGTGTGTGTGTGTGTGTGTGTGTGTGTGTTATGTAATGTGCTCAGGTACAGCCGCCAGCATCACCCACCCCCTCATCTCCATTACAGGACAGTCTGCACTCACAGAGCTCCAGCCAGAGTGGAGGCCAAGCACAAGATGACTTTGTTATGGTTGATTTTGTAAGTAACCCACTTTAGAAAAACATCTACATATGAAATGTATTCTTACCACACAGACACATTTCAGAGACCCATTTAGAGTAAGAAAAGACTTCAAGCCTTTATGGTATTCCAAACAAAATCCTGGTCTCTCTCACTGATGGTGATATTACTCCAGATGTAGTTTAGAAGTCCCTCGTAAAAATAAAAAAAGGTAAAAAAAAAACAAACCTCTTGATATTATACATTCAAGTTTGTGACAAAGCTAAAGTTTTGCTGTAATGCTAAATATTAGTACTCTTGGAACGTTGCTCTTCCTATCAAATTACTAGACCAGAACTAACCGTTGTATAAAAACTTTTTGAGCCCTGTGTTCTATGGACCTGAACTGGTCCTCCACAACTGCTCATGGTGTTGAACTCTCAGCGAATCAAGAGAACCCCAAGAGAACCAATACAGTGAAACCAGAAATCAAATGTATAATATGGACTTTATAGATTAAAATGTGTCTAAAAAATTAGTTTTGTTTGCTTTGCAGAAACCAGCGTTCTCTAAGGACGACCTGTTGCCAATGGATCTGGGCACGTTTTATCGAGAGTTTCAGAATCCTCCCCAACTCACAAGCCTTTCCATTGATGTCAGCGCTCAGTCTATGGCTGAAGACCTGGTGAGTCAGACATTAGGCCTGACTAAAGCTTATCTCAGTATAATTGTGAAGACATAATATTTACCATCATTTTGGATGAGTCCTTTATCAACTGCACATTTCCTTGCCCAGCTAATAATCAACTTGTTTCCTAAATGTCCTGTTTCTCTACAGACAGTGTCCAATGACCATACATTTATTCTGCAGGACTCTCTGCCAGAGAAGCTGGCCATCTACGAGAAGAACATTGATGAGTTTGACGCATTTGTGGACACACTACAGTAGACTACAACAAAATCAGACTACTCTTAAATCCTTTTTTCCCATCAGCCAAAACATTATATGGCTGATTGCTTTGGGGTATCCTGCTCATCTGCTGTTTATTGTCTGTGTTTAAGCCATATGCTGTAACATTTAAAGCTCTTTTCTTTGCATCCACTTCCTGATATTCTTGAGCATGATTAATAATTCCAGCCTGGAGTATAAGAGAGGTTTTAGGTAAGAAGTTAATAGTTAAAAAAAAAAAGCCAGTAGTCTTTAACACAGCCTACTATTGGTATTTTTTATAAACGTTTATGTCACAAACTCATTTAGCTTCATGACAAACCAAAATGTCTTGAGGGAGAACCCATGGAAGAGAAGACCCTGAACACTGCAGATCCTTTTGCATTGGATTACAAAAGAATTACATTTGAAAGGTGGAGTTGGTGAGGCGAGACCTTGGCAGACCCAGATCCTTGTGATAAATGTATATAGCACACAATTTTATTTAATTTTATAGATCACTGCCAAGAGCTAGAAGCCCACACATCAGATATGCTCTACATCAATCTGTGCTTGAATTATAATAATCCTTCCTTTACTACTATTTACACCATGTTTAAGATGAAACCAAAAATAGCTTAATTACATCCAGTTTTGCTTATGAAAAGCATCAGACCTGTAGCCTTTCCGAGCGTTTGCTGGAAGAGTAGCCTTGTATTTAATTCTGATTAGTTATGTGAAGATCATTACTAGAGATGCATCTATACCAAAGCTGGAAACAGCTATCCACCCAATACCATGCTGTTTTACTCATACTCATGACAATACTCTGATACAATACTTGATGCTGTGTGATGCTATATGATGTAAGCCTAGCATACTTTGTTGCGCTAATGAAAAGAGAGCACAAAGAGCCTGTTTACGTTTGTGTCTTAGGCCATCGGATCACAAGTGGACAGCTCTAAATACAAGTGTAATCGACTAACAAGTTGCATTCACTCAAACCACTTGCACAGATGGTCTGGGACACATTTGACTGCATATCTTTTGTAGTGTAAATGCTAATGCGTCCTGTTGCATCCCCAACAAGGATGTAACGAAATGTGAACACAAGTGATCAGCTGAACACTTTGGAAATGCGTGATTGGGACAGGTGTAAACGGCGATGTGTCTCAGCTGTCCACTTGTGATCGATCACCCAAGTTGCATTTTAAAACCAAGTGTGAACGGGCAAAGTACCAGCAATCTGGAAGTATTTCATGATTTCATTGTCAAGATTGTGACGATAAATTTCCTCTGTGGACAATAAAGACTATCTGTCTGTCGGTCTATGATTAATGATCAAGAGGAGGATCTACAGCATCTTCCTACAATACAAGAAACTTAAACTTCATATGGCAAACAATATCTTTAACAGAAGGTGCAAAGATTATTAAATTAAGCTTAGAGTGCAGTATCAGCAAGAGTAATTAAAAATTAGTGTGATGTGCCATGAATTGTGCACACACAAGGGCTGCGATGTGAGCCTGCAGAGAAGCTGTGGCACATGAGAGCACTTCCGTTCTGCGAGCACTGAGTACTGCACTGGGTCTACACAAGTCAAGCTGCAGTTCAGGGAACCTTGCTGTTCGTTTTAACATGCATAAAATATGGGGCTAAATAAAGTTCCATGATGATACTGATTGCTCATAACTAAGTAGATTACTCATTACTCGGGGTTGGTGTTGGTGTCAGTGAGTATGAAAAAAACATACTCATATTTAGTCTGGAAAAAAAAAAAGCCTGGTATTTATGCATTTCTATGTTACAATGAGAAAAGATCTCAAGATTGAAGTTTTTAGTGAGTCATTCATTTACCACTTCATGTACCTAATGAAAGAATGCCATGCATTTATTCTCTCCACACCTGATACGTTATCGACCACATGGATGTTCTCATGAATAATTCTTTGCTGATATTTTTAATATTTAAGAATTAGCTTGAAGCATGTATATGTTTCATTCTTGAGTCATGAATTACAGTTATCCATTGTGATCATAATAGTTCAAAACTTCTGCTAAACCAGACAGTGTAGTCTTTAGTAGTTCAACACTTTATATAGTGTTCTTGTGTTCCAGTTGGTGTTTTAAGAGCTTCAGCTTTTCCCGTCTGTCCCATTAAGTACTGTTTCCTGGCATGTACATGTGTGCAATAAACTGATTTAATTCAGAACGTTCCCAAGCATTTCTCAGACATGACGTTTTTTTGTAGTACATACAATGAGTGCAAAAGTTTGCACCCCCTATGGTTTTTCGATGGAAAAAAATAAAATGTAAAAACACTTTTTGTCATTTAAAAAATACAGTAAGAAATTTGGGGTCTGTGTTCTGTAACAAGACAACATTGCAAAACAGGAAAAGAATTAACAGAAAAATTGTTTGAAAGGGTTTTTCCATGACACTCCTGGTCTCCATACCTTATTTGCAGAAGGCAGTGTACAACATCTGGCAAAGGTACAATACTTATGTTAGGAAAACAGTCCAAAAATAGGCAAGTAATCTGGTGGAGATGGAACAGATGTCAGGAAGAATGTGGAGAGGAAATTTTACAACTGAGAATCCAAATGCTGTTCTGAGGAAACAAGAGTCTGGTGGCAGCCAGAGGGTGGGCAAGCAGTGTGCTACTGAGTACTTTAGACATTCAGAACTATCACTATGCCCCCCCCCCTTAAAATACATTTTTTAATTGCTAACTTGTGATGATGAAACATGAGTCCAAGGATTGAATGTCTTGATTCTGCACATATTTAACCATAACGTTGTGTAAACCTCTGCAGTTGACTGCAAAACTTTATGCCATTTTATGCCAAATGATGTCTAGTACAGGGTATACACGCAGGTAGGTAAGTGAGATCATCAGTGAGTAACCATCAAAGCTTGGGATTGTTTTTTGACCTTTACTCCTTCCAGACCTGGAAACTCAGTTAAGACATGCTGAATACCTGTGATACTCCACCTTAGACAAAGAACTTGAAGCTTCATCTGTCCATACTGAACTGAATACAGGACAATTGAAAGTAGCATGGAGTGGGACCTTTTCAATGCAGTATTGCAAATCATAACCCACTACCATCATAATTTTTTATATTTAATACTGAGTTCTTATTAGGTGTATGGTATAGTTATTGGGTAGTTTGACTGAGCACTTGAATTAAATTTGTTGATCCAAATCACAATAACTCAAAAACAAGTTGCTGTATAAGTAATATTAACTTGGAAGTAGTGTGTTTTGTGAGCTGAAAGTTCAATAATAAAAAGCTTTCCATTAAAACAGCCAAGGTATAATTGTACACATTTAAATATTAAGCCTAACATTTGAATAGTTTGGGGTCCAAAAAATATTTTACAGTTAAAGTGGTGTACTGTATAGTTAGTAAGGTTTGCATTACGGCAACAAGTACAGCCTGAAAATGGGTTTCCTTCACTAGGAAGTGAAACATCATTAGAAAGCTAGATCTGTCAACCATTCCAAATCCCTCCCCCTCCCCCAATTTTCGAACACATATCCTAAAAGTATCCTGTATTACTTAAACAGGGGCTTATGCACTTGGTTAATATCTTTAATATATTTTTGTTGATATTAAACCTGAGCTTCTTTTTGTGTTCAGTTTTCAGTGAACAATGCCTATTCCAAGAGATCACGTATGGCAGAGTGGGGGATGGGACACAGTCTCAAAGTCTCCTGACACATGTGTCTCAATGTGACCAGGCTGTCTACTTGCATATCAGTCCACTGCTGGAGAGCGAAGGCACTGCAGCGGTTTGAGGAAATAAAGGTAATCTGCTTCATCATCACAGATGAGGTTAAAATATGAACAATACTCAGAACTCGCACCAGGGAAAGTATGTCCTTATTGTCCTGGGGGAAAAGTTATCAATCTCTCAAATCATTTAGCATTCACTTAAGCAATCTTACTCCTGTCTGCTGTAATCGAATACATTACTATATTGAGTTATAATTGTTTAATAAATTTGTTTTACATAGCTTAGGAACCCTTTCAAAAGAAATTGTGTGTGTTATAGGTTTCACTCATGTTGAGCATTATTGTGAGATTGAGTTTCTGGAACCTCCAAATGGTGGAAGTTGGTGCCCAGAATGCACCTCTGCTTGTATAGGAGATCACCAATTTATCAATCTTATAGGTGAGAACTCCAAACAGGGGGCATACAGTGTGTGTGTGTGTGTGTGTGTGTGTGTGTGTGTGTGTGTGTGTGTGTGTGTGTGTGTGTGTGTGTGTGTGTGTTTGCTTTTGGGAATGGTGGGGAATGTCACATTAAGACCGAATATGTGCATTGTGTGTTTCTAGGTATGGATGCTGAAGGTTGGGGTTTGTCAAATAAAGGCGTTCTCCGGCACAACGGGAAGAGAAAGAAATGCACTGAACCATTTTATGAGATAAACACAGTCATCTGGGTTCTGCTGAACTGCAGCAAAAGAACGTTACGATTCTCCTGCATTGGAGAGAAGCTGTGCTCTGACCTCACTCAGGTAAGGTAATATGTACTCTATATGTACTAGTCCTGGCCATTATCACTAACTTTAGCAATTTAATACTTTCAACCACCAATTTTATTTTTAATGATTAGCATTTCTATTTTTTCCAAATAACCTTGTCCTTACAAATCACATTTCACACAACTCACAAATGACTCAGCTGTACATTATTTTAAAAGGTATGTAACAAACACATAGCTAAATATCTTGTTTGCGTTATTTGATTTTTTTAATGATACTATGTATTTGGTTGTAATGCACAGTGTTGTCTTTTACTTTTGGAGCCTTATGTTTGTCTACAACAGCATTAATGGTATAAAACTGAAAGGAAACCACATGAAACCACGCTACTTGGTCAAGCCAAATCAAAACCAACTCAGCATGTTTGGTTTCCTAGAGTCCATGTAGTAAGCACTTTTCAAAGCTTAATTTTTTCTTGCATTATGACAAATCCGTGACAGACAGCAGACAATTTGTGAAATTGTGTATTTAGCACCTTTTAGCTGTATTTTATCAGTGAATCATACAAAACTTCTCTAAATGCTCTAGTAGTATTATCCCATGTACAGGCAGTGCAGAATTATTAGGCAAATGAGTATTTTGGCCACATCATCCTCTTCATGCATGTTGTCTTACTCCAAGCTGTAT
>JAQQZR010000023.1:12225764-12238980 GCA_030068235.1 Notoglanidium macrostoma | reverse complement strand
ACCATGGTTGTTGTTCAATAATAAAATTATTCCTCAAAAATACAACTTGCCTAATAATTCTGCACTCCCTGTAGTGTAATCTCTATTTTGCTCAATTGTTTATTACATTATTCTTATTTGATTATTAACACTTGCTAATTTAAGTGCAGAAATATTGATTAAACCTTTCTGTTTAACATAGTTGTATGTTGTTGTTTTCTGTATTGTCAGTGCTTCCTGGTTGTGTTTGTGTGTGTGCTCCGCACCTGAGGGTGAGCGCCACAACCCCACAGACAGAGCTGTAGCTGCATCAGATCAGTTCACCTGTCCTCCCTACAGGAACCCTGCATACACACAATCACACACTGCCTCAGCCCTGACGCACACATGCACTGCCCTTACCTACTGCACCAGATATGCAACTGTAACACAAACATACACCACCACACACTGTATATACAATATCACACACATGTTGTGCTGCTCATGCCTAATGCAGTGTAACAGATACATGACCTGAGATTTGGTGTCATGTTGAAGAAGCTGAGTAAAGCTGTTAAACAAGCGTTTGTACGACTTCTAAAGGTAGCTCAATGCATTTACATAACAATAACAACAAGCAACATGTATAGAAATATTTATCTATATCTAATCCTTTTTATTTTACGATCTAAATAATTTTTATTTATTCATTTACAATGGTGCTTGAACGTTTGTGCATAAATATCAATTTTCACACAAATCCTGACAGCGGTTCCCATATTTTTGCTACCAATACTGTAGATATGCAACATTGGATCATGTACCACAACTAAGAAATGACCAAGTATAATATTTTTTGTTTATTTGGGTTCTTTCTATCTGCTTTGAGGACTTATGTTCTGAATCGAAATCTGACGATGGTTTAGGTCGTATTTGTGCAAACAAATATAGAAAATACTAAAGGGTTCAAACTTTCAAGCACTACACCCAGGACACACTTCTACACCCACATGATTTATGTTTACAGAAACTCTCTACAACACTAAATACCACTGTATACATTTTATTACTCATATACCATTTATTACCACATTTACAAAAGTACAGATTTGAAAAGAATTACACAAACAGTGAAGATGGAAGCTAAAAACTTCACACCGAAGAAAGCAGCTTTCCACCTGGAAAGTAGAAATACAGATATCCACAGCACATGTAATCTGGATAGCACTGGGTTGAGATTTACAACAAAAAGGCACAAAGTTCACAGATCCGAGCAGAGGAAGGAGGTTCAAATGGCTATAATCTATAAACATAATCTAAAGGCCAAACGTCAGTAAGGCACACCTACACGTGGGCTTTGGGAAGTTCACTAAACATTTTAACCACTGATCTGTCAAGACACAAATTGGAGTTTCACGTACATACACAGTAAACAGTTATATTTCAATATGGAGGCATATGACACTGCACTGAGAGCAGTGTTCATCCTTGTCTTCATGGCTGGAGTCCTGTGCCGTTTCTTAAAATTGGAAACTTACTAACTTATGCTTACTCTTGCCTATTGCAGTGCATTGTGCGATTTCATGAATGCCCAGGATATTTCCCACTAGGCTGGTGCACGAAATGGTGCACTACATAGTGAACAGGGACTGGATTTTAAACTTTATGGGGAAAAAGTGTGCAAAAATTTAGCTTTCTATCCCGCTGTGGAAATGAAATACAGAATAATGGAAGTTCCTTGCAGTAGAAAGCACCCTGTACCCAGCATGCAGATACTATGGAAACAGTGAACAGTTTCATCAGTCATTTCATTCTCAGAGTGTGAATAAACAGAACAGGATAATATATGGAAAAGATTCTTATTTAATATTGAGTCCCAGGTGCTCCAGCTGTTGTCTTCTATAGAACACTGAACAAACAGCCAGCATAAGATTATTCAAGGGAAAAAAAGCTGTTTTTTTTTTTTTTTTGCAACTGAACACTGAAGTAAACCTGCATACTTTTTCTTTGCTGCTGAAGAGACAGAAAAGAGCAAATATTTCAGAAGAGGAAGTTTGAGACAGCTCAGCTGTGTGGTTTTGTGTCTATAGTCAGTGTCTCTTTCATTCATTTCAGTAACAAATCGAAGCTTTAGCATGTTCAGCATTACTAACAATAAGCTGAGCCTCTGGGAAACAACATGACTGACCTCAGGACAATGATGCCCATGCTCTGGTTCCAGATGCATTGACTGATCTAGGATCAGCTCCCCTTGTCCTTATAATAGTTGTCAACTCAATACAAGACCCAGAGACTGAATCCAAATCAGCACTCGTTCATCTCCTGAATGAAATCTGTATATCTCTACTAAACATGATAATGTACAGCAAAATGTATATGAAATGTAATATGCAGGTATGTGGTATAACTATTTTAGACATAAAAAAACCTGAAGTCTCCTCTTCAGTCAGCATCAGACCACTATAGAAAAAAAAGCATACAATGATACCAATACAGTAGAAAAGTTTATACAAATAAGAAATGTAATAAAAATAAAGACTAACTGAGAACCTTCTAAGGTAAAGAAAAAAAATCCCAAGTGTTTCAAGTTTGAGTATTAGTGCTTTATACTGGTCCATAGCTGTGACTATGGCTGATACAGGAAAGGACTTCTCTCTTGCACAGAAAAGCTTATACTCTGAATGACCCTAAAGTAATATCTATACAAAAAGGTCATAATGATCTAAATCATTGCCCAAAGCTTAAAAAGAAACCCTAAAAAGTAAGCCACATGGATGCACATATTATATATCTAATGATAAGAATCTGTATTTTTTTCCCAATAACCTGTTCTTTACAAATCACATTAGGGTCCACAACTGATTCTGCAGATTATTCAATATTAGATTATGTAAAAATGAATGTTTGGAATGAAACCAAAATATAGCTGAATATCTTTGCTTTATTTTTTTTTTTTCAAATTATGACACTATTTATTTAGAAGGTAATGTATAATGTCGTCTCTTCACAACCTCTTATTGACTCACTACAGGTCTCCATGTTCTCTGTGGACTCAGACTTTTGGAGCCTTCTGTATTCATGGATGCATATCATGTGACTGAGTTTGGTCTGAGAGTAGAGACTATGTAAAATTCCTCTGCCTGATCAGTACCATGACAATAAAAATTGCTACATGAGCTCAACAGGATAAGCAGAAAAGCCAAATTTCGGATTGTCTGAATTTTGTCATGCCCAAAAAGAAAATTAAAGTACATACAATACAAACATCCTGGATCAACTCACCCTCAGTCTCTTCAAATCCTGCACCTGCCACTTTCCTTCCCGCCAATCTCACTCACTCACAACACATGAATTTGGCAACACAAAGGAGAAAAGCACAATCGTGTGGATTATTTACAGAGACAGGGCTGCTGTTTTTCACTGGCTGAAAACGTCCTCGTGCAGGTCGAGCAGGACGCGGGTGAAGTTGTTGATTGGTCCGATGGAACTGAGAGTCATGGCGGCGTCCTGTCCCCACAGCAGATTGGGGCCGAACACCACGGCCAGATTTGTGTTGGTCATCTTGTTTACCTCACTCTCGGCTGACACCTACACCATAAAAAACACCACCCCAAGTCCTAATGTAATCTTCAATGTGTAATTATAAACAACTATGAATAAAAATGCTGAACAATAAACTGCTAAAATGTGCCAGCAACATCTCTATATAATGTGTGAGTGTGCACACAATTCTGGCACAGAGGCCAACATGCATGAAAAAAGAGCATTGGAGCAATAAAACACTGCATCTTTTCATGGCTTAAAAAAGCTCTTTGTATTGCTTAGCAACTTTGGAGCTGTGTTTTCATATTAGCTAGTTTTCACAATGATTTTGATCCTAACTGTTTAGTGTAAAATCATGAGAATTAGATTTTCACTGAAATCCTTGCATGTTGGGATGAAATAAAAGGGAATGTATGATGTATAATAATGTATAAGGGAATGTTCCTGTCGCCACACACGTATGCTGTTTTACTGACCTGAGCGAGAAACTGGACAAGGAAGCGCAACGAAACATAGTTCTCCTCAGGAAGTGACATCAGCATGTTTTGAACTGTAACAGCTTGAGATGCACTGTCCACGGCTGACCAAACACACACAAACACATGCAAATCATGCTTTTGTTAAGGAACAGAAAATGTGTATATCCAGTGTACACAGAAAATATCCCATCATCCCCAGTGTTGGTCCTTAGTCTAGGAGTTCTCACTCAGTGCTGTGAGTTGGTGAAAAGCGAGTGTTTGCTCACTGTGAAAGTTGACGACATCATTGTAGAGCTTGTACGTGAGCAGAGGTTCTGGCAGCTCTCTGAGGAACGTCTTCAGGATTACAGCAGCTAGGTGCACATCGTCTATCTCAAAGAAATTCACCTTCTCACCTAGACCAGGTACCCCCACACATGCACACACACATACCCTAGAAATCAATACTTACATTATAACACTTTTCTTTAAAGCAGATATTAGAGAATAATAAAACTGTAAAAGAAGTTCCGGTGTCTAGTTAATGCACTGTTCCAAAACAGGAAGGTGTAAAGATTTTCAGCAGCATCATGGCACTACCTGAGTTGTATTTGAGTTGGATGTTCTTCACCAGACTCACGTTAGCAGAGCGCCGGAATATTCCCTCTGTTTGCAGACCTGAGATATGTACAGGGAGCAACAAGACAAACAATTCAATAAATCACAACCACATAGCTTGATTATACATGAACAAACCTGTACCTAATTGCAACTGAAGACTTACAGTATTACATAACCATAAACTTCTCTTTACATATCACAGGGATGGGCTCTTAAACATGGATTAAGCCTAGTCTTAGACTGTTTGTTGTGAAACACCAGTGCAATATCTATTATCGCTATGAACTTAGTTTTATGCTTCTTGAAGAGCCCATGAACATTTTCATGTAAAAATACACTACCAGTTAAAAGTTTGGACACACCCTCTTATTCAATGCTTTTTTCTTTATTTTTATGACTTAAAAGACACTTCATGTCTTAAAGCAATGATGGACTGTTGTTTCTCTTTACTTTGTTGAGCGGTTGTTGACATAATATGGATTATTACAGTTGTTCAATAGGGCTGTTATAAAAAATACTGTATTTTTATCATTTCCCATTTACTATTTGCTGTATGTCTCAAATGCATTAAGAAGGCAAGAAATTCCACTACTAAGCTTTTAACGAGGCGCACCTGTTCACTGAAAAGCATTCCAGGTGACGACTTCATGAAGCTGGTTAAGATAATGCCCACAATATCATCAAGCTAAATGGTGGCTACTTTGAAGAATCTAAAATATAAAACATATTTTGTTTGGGTTTTTTTTTTTAACTCTTCATTGTTTACTACATAATACAGTACATGTGTTGCTTCATAGTTTGAGGTATTCAGAATTGTTTTACAATGTAGAAAACAAAAAAAAAAAGAAAAACCTATGAAAGAGAAGGTGTGTTCAAACTTTTGACTGGTAGTGTATTTATTTCTGAATAACTGAATTTTTGCAAAATAATCTCAGAATGTAAACATGTAATTGCAGAAAATGTTGCGCACCCTTTTCCCGCAGGAAAGTCACGGTGTCTTGCATCACCAGCGGAATTCTGTCTGAGTCCGCACCCCTGTCTCTCAACCTGAACACAGACACAAACACAGAACACACAACCTCAGTACACCACACACTCACCCCATAACCCATGTAGCTGCTTCTACACAACAATATACACTAGAAGATGAACTATTAGTGATCAAGCTTGTGATCACCTTCATGGTCATTATAGTTCTTCTAGATTATATTGTTGGAGTAGATGCAGAATTATTACATACAACCTTTTATTAAAGAAGTTTGTTTTCAGGTACACGGCCATAGTACTATAGCAATAAAACATACAATAAGTAAGGAACTAACATGATGGGATGTGCTGTTACAGGAAATAATCAACAATTTGGTGATGTTGTCTAATGGTGGTGTCCATTTAATGTTATGGATGGTCACGAGACTATATAGTTCATGGAAACACTTAAATCACAGATTTACGGATCTGGCCCTGAAGTATACCTGCTCTAACAACTGATCAGCTAAATAACAGCCCTTCTACCGTTGAAGTGGATGTGTAAGAGTAGGGAAAACACTGAGATGTGCAGGACAGGGGGTACTCCAGGGCCAGGGTTGGGAAACTGTGACTTACATTATAGCAGTTATATAGTATGGTCAAAAGTTTGTGGACACCTGGCCATCACACCAGTGTGTAGTTCTTCTTCAAACTGCTACACAGTTGGAAGTACAGAGTTGAACAGAATGTCTTTGTATGTTGTAGTATTACAATTTCCCTTCATTGGAACTAAGGCACCATGAAGACATGATTTGCCAAGGTTGGTGCGAAAGAACTTGAGTGTCCTGCACTCCCCACTGAACGCCTTTGGGATGAACTGGAACGCTCTGACTGAGCGCCTGACCTCCTCACCCAACATCAGTGCCTGACCTCACTAAAGCTCTTGTGGCTTCATGGGCACAAATCCCCATGCCCACGTTCCAAAATCTAGTGGAAAGCCTTCTCAGAAGAATGGAGGTTATTACAACAGCAAAGGAAGGACTAAATCTGGAAAGAGTTGTTCAAAAAGCATGCAAGTGTGATGGTCAGGTGCCCACTTTTGGCCATATAGTGTATAAACAGTCATTTGTTCACCAACCACAATTTATTTTAAGAAGACAACAAAACACATAATGTTATGCTACACAGACCTCTGTCCTGAAGATTTTCTCATGGCAGAAATCATACTGACCATTATAAAGCACTGACATTGGAGACTCCGGCCATAATTATTAAATAAACATCTCCTTACAAAAATATTCACATAATAAACACAATATTCTTTGTTAAATAGCAACACTTTTGTTATTAGCCTTAGATTAAGTGAAATGTGTGCCATACAAGTTATTACTATATAAAGCACGTTAATATAAACCTCTGATTTGCTAGCGCTGCTGTTATGAAAATTAACTAACACCTTCTGACCATTCTGATCCGACAAGCCAACAGCATGGTGGGATGGATATATGTAACATACATACATAAATACATGTACATGTTTATAAAGTGTACATATCTAATAAAGTATATATAATAAGGTCACACACGTTGAGAGTGGCACCCCGAACTGCTGGAAGGGGAGAGGAGGGCTGTGAGCGGGAGAAATTGGGCTATGAACCACAGATGGTTTCAGGTTCATACGGATTTTCTCATCATACCTGTATGCAAAGAAGAATAATGTAACCATCATGTATAATCCAATAAGCTGGGTGTGCATGAATGATTATGCCATAGAGAATGTGTATAGTGTGGACAGACTTACGCTCTGACTCGACTGGGAATAACCAGCTGATCACACTTCACTATCTCCTCCAGTTCACTCAGATAGTTCACATAGTGGACTTTACGGCCAAATTTGAAGCTGTGGACCAAAAACACGCACATATCTGTAAAACCTAGTCTATTGTAGTCTATGATCATGCAGCATATTTAAGATATATAATGGGAATATACATACAGTAAGTCTTTACATATTTCACTTGTGTATTTGCAATGCAGGTGGAGTGTATTTAGTGTTGACCTGATCAGTGGTTTGAAGAAGATGAGGACAGTTCGGATAAACATGGTGGGATGGACAATGTAAAATGCCTTAATGTTCTTCTTATACCTGATAAAGACACACAGAATTAACTTTACCATATGTTCTGTATATGTATATATATATATATATATATATCTCTATGTGTGTATGTGTGTGTGTGTGTGTGTGTGTGTGGTCTGTGTCCTGTCCTGTATGTATATATGTGTGTGACCCATATTTATGTGTATGCATTTAGTTTAGTTGTGCATATTTTTAGATTCCTAGTTCAATAAGCTCCATTTTGATACCAAGTTTATAACTGTATCATGTCCGATAAAGCTTGTTTACGAGGAGGGCCTCGTAAAACTTCACTGAAATCTTATTTTAAGAATAGTTAAATGAGGATTCCTTGATGTAATACGAAAGAGGAAATCCTCAGCCTCATTTTGATACCAGGATTTCCCTGCTACCCCTAAAAATAACTTCACCAGCAGCGTGGTTTTATAGCGAAAAATGCAAGGTTTTCTGTATGAAAACCAGAGTAACCAGCTTGGGTAGTGTTTATTAAAGTTCTTTAAAACAATGTTTAGGATTAAAATTTGTCAATGCTGTTGAAGGCTCAGGAAAAGAAGGTATTTATCAACAGATTTTGGCCAAAATTAAAGATTTGAACAACTTCACATACTGCACCTTTACCATAGCACAAAACTAACCTGTGTGACTTAATACCTGAGTTGATATGACAGGACATATATTATCACATATTATCAGGTTAGGTTCCTCTTTACTATATAACAAATTAAAACTCGTTACATACAGAGAGGCTTAGTTAGTGAGATATGATAGTGACTTACTTTCTTTCAAACTCACGGTAGGCATCTCGTAGCCAGCTGAGGGACAACTTGTTCTCACTGGTCATGCCATGGTGGAAGTAGATCAGTGTGTAATCACTCTCCACATACTTATCCAATGTCTGTTTCAGGTACCTGCAATGCCACAGTTCATATGAGGAAATGATATCTCAGCAGTTAACATTCTAGCGTAGTGATCAGAAGATTGTGAGCTCAGCTCTCAGGAAGCCACAAAACACAACAAGGTGTCCTGTTATAAGAAAATAATCGACGAAGGGGAGGGGCCTGCCGTAAAGCATTATTTTTCTAAAATAATGCTTTAAAAGTGTTTTATTTTATACCACAGTACTTTGCAAATAATTATATTTGAAAAAACAACACACCATACTCTTAATCATTTAAGTTACATTTAATGATGTGGATCATTTGTGAAACAAGTTAGTTCCTCTTATCACTTATGTTATAACAGCTATAAACAGTCGCTCTCTCACCAGCCTCTGTTTTTTCCTCTTTCTCTTCACATGAAAAATACAGCTTGTCACATTACTGAGAATCCAGAAGGCACCAAGCCCTTTTCCTGAAGACTCTCTCGTGGCAAAAACTTTACTGTTATGAAGTGACTACACCCAAGAATCCTTCCAAAAATGTTTTGAAAATGTTTCCTTATAGAATGTGTCGGTAAATCAACGCACTGATTTGCCTTGCAGTCGTTATTAGAAAATGAATCAACTACTTATAAAAAGCCAGATTATAGAATTAAACTGTGTTGTGGTATTAATGACTGTATTCCACCTCACTCATAAAATGAATAAATATAAATGTAGCTGGCATGTAACAGAAAACTTTATTAAATAATTAGTCTCACTATGCTGGCCACAATATAATCTCTACATAAACTGAGCTGGACAAATCATAAATTCATTAACTAGCCAACTGGCCAAATAAGCACTCTAGTAAGCTCATCATCCTTAGTGTTTATGTGGCACGTATATAAGGAGAGGGAGAGAGAGAAAGAGAAAGACGAGAGACTAGAGTTTGTTCCTCTTTATAGGAAAGTGTTCTACAGTGCAAGTGCACTCCAGCAAGCACTTTAGAGGAAGTCCTATTTCCACACAGTCAGAAATATTCAGAACAAAACAGAACTAGAACTTGGCCCCCATTAGTGATAGTGAAGAACACTGAACAGTGTAAATTATAGACACTTACATCAGCAACATGTGGTGGTTTAGCTGATGTTGCGGGGGCATGCGGCACGCACTGAACAAGATCACTTTTCGGCCAAAGTTATCATCACCTGCACAGAAGACGGTTAGGAGAGAGAGAGGGGGAGGCAAGGAGAGTTCAGGGTTAATAATTCCTTTTTATTTATTACTTGCTTTTACTCTACAGTAACACATACACAGTTGATAACTCACCTGCCACTTCCACTATTTGATGCCTTGCAATATCATAGAAGGGGTCATCCCATGCCAGGTGAGAGCCTTCACTGAGACTCTTAATGTCTGTAGCTTCACAGCAGAAAGGGTTTAACATTAAAGTTAAATTGTGCAAAAAATACAACTAAATAAAATCACATCCTGTGCAATGAGCCCTGAAGGCATTGTATTGCCTTGCAAAACTGTGTACATGCATCCCTTCAAGATGCAGGACGTTCTTGCATGTAAATCCTACGTTACTGTAATAAAATGTTACTGCATCATCCGGCCACAGATACGGGCAGACTGTCTCAATACCTTGTCTATTCTTATTTTAAAAAGAACACTGATGGTTTTCTTTCTAATCTCTGTTCACTGCCTCTAAGGAGTGAAGGAGTATACCAAGGACATGAATTTCCATGTTATTCTGTACTGAAGAAAAACATTTAACTCAAAGCACACTTATATCTTAAGTATTATGGCAGTTGAATTGTATCAGTTAATGTTCAACTTCCACAGTGTTCATGATCAAGGACTTAGAATAAAACCTCACGTAGTTTTTTTCCATGGTCAAATTATACAGATACTTTGGACTGAGGAAATCGTAAATGTTAGAAAACTGTTTATTCACTGAAGTCAGATTGAGTAATTCTGTATCTGTATCCTTTCTTGTTTTTTTTTTTTTTTTAAGTCCAGGAAATGCTGAAATTATTCTCTGTGGTAATCAGAAATGATACAGATGTTTTGGATTTTTTTTTCTTCAGCAATACAGGTTAAAAAAAGTACTTTGAAAGAAATCCGAATGGAATTTTTGCAGGCTACCATACTGACCTAACCTTCCCAGTGCTTCCACGAGTTGTTGTATAAAGGAGTACATGTCAATGTTTTACTCATGCAAACAAATGTGCTGCCAGTGGAACATCTATGTGCAGTTAGACTCGGAGATCCTGAGGAAAAGTCAACTGATATCTAGCACATTCTGAGCAACCACGGATGATGGCTGCCTGATAATATAAAGCCCAAGCAGGTAAAAGTGTCACAGAGCTCATAAAAGGTCAGAATCTATTTTTTTCATGTGTCCTACATGAGCTGATTCAGGACTACAGTGGATTATTTCCCCTGTGCTCACACTGCAAATGACGCAGCACAAAAAAGGGGCCGGAGGTCTTTCAATGTGAGCTGCCTTTTGTTATTGTCACTATTGGTCAAACGTCACCTTTTTTTCTTTTGCTTGCTGTAATGCGATGCTAGAGGCACAACCTGGGTGGGGAGAGTGACGCAAAACATTTGAGTTTAACTTTTTGCAAATTACCAGTGAAGTAAGCTGGAGTACAGCTGAACTGAACAGCATTTAACATGCTTCAAATATTCGCTGTTGTGCCTAATAACATGGTAATAAACATCATGTTTTTGTTCGTTACAAATATATCCAGTATGTAGCAATAATGCATTAATTAATGGCTACCTGTGAAAGCACAAAGGACTGGGAATCAGCCTCGCACAGAGAAAGAAAAAGTAACACGAGCATATGAATCTAAATAAATAATAAGTGTCGGACGGAGGAATAAAAATACCCATGAACATCACAATTAGCCAGTTTACTATAGTGTAAGAGCACGCGTTTCACTAGCTGTGCAAAAGTAACAGGATTCAAACAAGTCAACTGAACACGGGAGATTTGTTGTTATGAATTCAGTCCTCCACCTTTATAAGAGCTTATAAGAGTTACTATTCGGCTTTGTAATCTGAGCTTTGGTGAATCCAAATGGCTTAAATTCAAACAGAGAGTACCATGAAATGGAGAAACCCTTTTGTTCGTTGCCTACATGGTGCACTAATGGGGCAGTAAAGACTATACTAACAGAGAAACAAATAGCATTACAAGCGAACACTCAAGTATTCAAATTATTTGAACCAACAAAAATGATCTGTGCTTTTTGTTTGCACATGCTTGATACGTCAAACAAACCTGCCAAATAGGTGGCAATCAAAGCAGGCACAGTAAAATATTGTTTTCGACTCATTCAATCACGAGTAGAATCACCGCATACATGCATTTTATCCTCAAACAATTCCATATGTGGAAGATCTGATTGGTTGTTGAGTGGGTGGTACTGTTTATGGTCCTGTGTGGATATGGCTCTAGCCTGGGATTACTAACCAGCAATAAACTAAAGACAGGAACACCTACTAAGGAACAGAGTCAAAAATTTTCCGCTGGTATAAATGAACTCAGCTGGCAACTTCACCACATGCAGGCCTACAACTAAATCCACACAGCACACTGCAACCTTCTGATTTAGGTCAATGTGAGATGTAATGCTAATCGTTACACTGCTGCAGGGGCGCAATGCATGAAAACATGACAGCCAAAAAAAAAAAAAAGAACAAGAAAGTTAAACTGTTTAAAGCAGTGCTGTCACTCACACTCACCAGACTTGCTGACGCTGACGGGGTCGTCCTGCGGCCACTGCTTCTCTGGCACCAGCTTGAGCTGGTCGAGAGCCGCGCCGGGAGAATCGTCTCCCCCCAGCTCGTCGTGCAGATCCACCAGCAGGTCTGAGGACATGACTGTCCTCTATAACGCCACACGCAGAGACCTGCCAAACACACAACACCACACAGACAGCTCATGAACACACACTTTAGCATCAACCGATTTCACTTTGTCCAGAAGAACTACAGGACAAAGACTTAAACTGTAATCATGATTATTTTGCTCAATTTTGAAATCATGAATTATGTAGTTAGTCCAGGAACAAATGTTTGATTTTTTTAAACATGTTCTATCATTTTAAATGAATTCTTTGCACATTATAAGAAAAACAAGACTCATAAATAAATACCCCACAAGAGTGTGATGTGATTGTGATTGATGTGACAGGCTTTTAAACCACATGAATAGACAGCTCATGATTGAATGATTTAAATTAAATAACAATATTATGTAATGGTGACCAATTCATTTGAGCTCAGTTTGGTAATCTGGTTATGGTTAACAAAGACAAAAACTGTGACCATAATTAAAGCTATAAAGCTGCCAGTAGTAGCATGAAAAACTGTATCAGTTTGGATTGGACATTTTCTAATCTCATACACTAACCTATTTCAGTTATATTAGATAACTAACTACCACTGACATGCATGCACAAACACACAGTTTATTTATACTCACTCTAAAGAGCAGTAATACAGAACATCATTTATAGAGGTGAAAATTTCACCATCCTGGAGCTAAAAATGAACCATGATCAAGGGTATAAATAGCAGTGCCTTCTCTCTCTCTCTCTCTCTCTATATATATATATATATATATATATATATATATATATATATATATAT
>JAQQZR010000023.1:12214084-12225664 GCA_030068235.1 Notoglanidium macrostoma | reverse complement strand
CCTCAAGACTATAATGAAACATGCAGCTTGCCTCGAGAACAAATATCTGTCTGAACTCTTCATTCACAACAAAACGTGTGGTGTATTTGCAGAGAGATTTGTAAAAGTTAATGAAGCATTGCTACAGATTCACGTCACAAGTTTGACATTGTTTATGCTTAGACACTTACACAGAAGAAGGTAAATAGATTGATATTTCTTATAATGAGGTCTACTATTCTACCA
The DNA here is from genome assembly GCA_030068235.1 of Notoglanidium macrostoma. Lineage (NCBI taxonomy): Eukaryota > Metazoa > Chordata > Actinopteri > Siluriformes > Auchenoglanididae > Notoglanidium > Notoglanidium macrostoma. The sequence continues at coordinate 12,225,439 of JAQQZR010000023.1, read as the reverse complement.
CCCAAACACACACGGGAAATCAAGTCGCTCTATATACAGGGAGACAAGTGATGATATCTTGCTGAGTTTTTCTAATTCAGTTAAAGGAGGAAACCACAAGGCTAGGTGTGAGCTTTGTAAGCATCACTACAGCTTCAACGTGGCGTCGGTGCAATAAGATGATTATTTTAGAAAAACACAACCTACAAAACACAAAAATGTTTTTCCAAATCTGCTGAAAGTGTGTGTGTGTGTGTGTGTGTGTGTGTGTGTGTGTGTGTGTGTGTGGCTGTAAGCACAGATTCAGTTACTGATCTGCAGTGACATTTGGCTTCTTTATTTATCGTTCCTGGAATGTGAGTGTTTTTGTGTGTGTATGTGTGTGGCAGAAGCACAGCTTCACACATCAACACATATCTTGCCATTACAGAGGAACTGGTGCAGCTTGAACACGAGAGCAGAGCTATAACTCGTGCTAGAATGTGAAAGGTAAAATAGTTTAGATCAATCTTTGTGAACTTGTATGCAAACAATTTTACAAGACCACACTGAGGTTTTCCATTTCCAGGTCTCTGATGTTTACTTTCAGCATACATATTGGTATCTAATATGTAACAAATACAGCACAACAATGGGAGCTGCTGTTTATTATTGTTATTTATTAATAAGCAACATCATTCTTTTTAACCCTTTATAGCTAGAGTTAATGTTGTGGAAAGCCCAAGAACGAGAATCATGATACAGCATCTATAAGCAGTCAGGACACTCCTCTGTCCTGAAGACTTTCCTGTGATTGGAGACACAATTACTGATTTATTATTAACAGCACTGCTGTTATAGCACATTAATCAACATCTGATCAAAAACACAAGGCTGTTCTGCAGTTCAATGTCGACCCAAATTCTATGATTATCCAAGCATGGCCCTGAAGCCCCATGTATTTTCTAACAATAATATGCTAAAACTGCCATTTTACACCAATGATATTAAAGCTATGCAAAATTCAATGTTTTTTTTTTCTTTTCACTGCAATACTTGACTACACCCTGGAGCATTCAGGGTCAAGCCCCTATCTCTATTTCTGATCTCGGTGTTTATTTCAACATTTACTACACTTACTTCACTACAGCCACTTTAGAACACAGAAGGAAAGAAAAAGAACAAGTGATTTCTTTGGTGCCATTCCTTCTGTCATGGGCAACTACATCCAAAGCCAGACAATCTGTTTATAAGGGTCTGACACTGAGAGTTACACACAGTCTTGTACCCCCTTCAACATGACTCGGAGGTGTTTATCAAAGCATGACATGGCCACGTGCCATTTTCTGTGAACGAATGTTTGGTTTCAGATTGTACAGAGACGAGCATCAGCTTTTGAGAGTTTAGGAGTGTCATGTGCTCTGTACTTAACAGCAGAGATTCAGCAAACACAGCTTACAGTGAGGTAGATGGATAAAAGTAGTAATAAGTTTTTAAAAAAGGCCAATCTGATAAACAATTTAATACTTAAAACCTTTCAGACTTACAAGTATTTATTTATAAAGGAAATAAGTGTGCTTTTTGGTTCTGTCTTGAATTTCCTCTCTACTGGTAAGGTAGGATTCTGACTTTTGTGTACTATCTACTTGACTCAGTTGGACCTAGATTCTTGTCAGTAGTGCTGTTTCTGTGGTGTTCTTTAGATTTAGAAGGGTCTGCAGGTCTATGCTAATTAGTTTTCTCAGGTGTCTAATCAACAGTAGTTTCGGTCTCCCTTAAGGTGTGAATTGGGGGCAGGGGTCACCATCATATATTGAAGGTGTCTGCATTAGTTAACACATTCTACAAAGAAATGAGAGAAATTAAACTCACTGATTTAACTCCTGACTAGACTGCTGACATGTGCCTCAAACCAATCTCTGTTCTCACATCACTTAGACCCAGAAGATTTCGTGCACCATCCAGAGGCCATATTACCTTATCTACCCTCCTCTGTTTTCCCAGTCTCAAACAGGGGTGATGGGTGGCCTCTGGAACCGCCAGTCTGCTGTAAAGAAAGCGGATTTCATCTCAGCCCTTGCTTCCCATCACTCTCTTTCTGGCATTAACTGAGACCTGGATATCGCCACAGAACTCAGCCACACCAGCAGCTCTTTCCTCTGCTTATGCTTTTTCACATACTCCATGAGAAACTGGAAGGGGTGGTGGTACAGGTCTGCTGCTGTCTCGAAGTTGGTGCTTTACACCTCACTCTCTGTCTCATCTCAACATCACATCCGTTGAATTCCATGCTGTTGCAATTTCCTCTCAAATCAACCTTCTCATGATTGTCATCTACCACCCCCCTGGACCCCTAGAAAACTTTCTTAAAGAAATGGACATTGTCCTCAGTCTTTTCCCTACTGAGAACACCCCTCCTTGGAGACCTCAACCTCCCCATTGACAAGCTCCAGTCCTCTTGCCTTCTCCCTCTTCTCTATTCCTTCTCTCTGATTTTCAACAACTGCTCTCCCACACACAAAGGAGGAAATGCCCTGGACCTGGTCTTCAGTCGTCCCTCCCCAGTATCAGACATCACTGCTTCATCACCCCACTTCATATCTCTGATCATCACTTAGTATCTTTTACCATCACCCTACCTGCGCTTCCGAAAACCAGCTGTCAATACTTCTCTCCCACTCGGCGAAACCTCCGCTCTGTCTCCCCTTCAGCCGTCACTTCCTGCGCTCTAACATACCTTCCAGATCCTGACTCCTTTTCCTCCCTTCCACTGGAGCTAGCCACGGACACTCTCCTCTCCTCACTTTCATCAACTACGGATTTCCTCTGCCCACTATCTTCCAAACCCAGGAAGAACTACTTGGCTAATGGATGTGTTGCGCAGCAATCGAAGAGAGTTAAGAGCAGCTGAGAGAAAGTGGAAGAAATCACAGCTTGACACAGATCTGTCTTCTTACCGTGATCTCCTGTCCAAATTCTCATCTGATGTAACTTCTGCTAAGACTGCCTTCTATAAGAAAAAGCTGGAAATCCCTGCACAAGATGCACGCAAACTCCACAACATCTTTTCTTCTTTACTCAACCCACCAGCTCCTCCTGCTCCATCCTCCCTGACTGCTGAAGACTTTGCCAACTTTTTTGATAGAAAGATTCAGCAAATCTGTGAGACATTCTCTCCCACCCCAACTCCTTCACGTCACACTAAGGATTCCCCTTCTATCTCACTGGCACAGTTTTCCAATCTAGCTACAGATGAGATCCTACAAGTCTTCTCCAATCATTCAATCCTACCACCTGCCCACTGGATCCTATTCCTTCCGCAATGCTCCAGACGATCTCTCAAGACTTTATCCCCTTCATCACCACCATCATAAACAGCTCCATAACATCTGGTAATGTACTTTCAGCATTCAAAAGAGCCAGGGTCATTCCCATCCTGAAGAAACCCACTCAGGCTCCCTCAGACATCAGCAACTACTGACCAGTATCACTTCCCTCTTTTCTTTCTAAAATCCTTGAACGCACTGTCTACAATCAACTGTCGCTCTTTCTCTCGGAGAACAACCTTGAGGATCCTTATCAGTCTGATTTCAAAGTGGCACATTCCACAGAGACTGCCCTTTTAACTGTCACTGAGAAGATACATGTTGCTAGATCTGCCAAACTGTCATCAGTCCTCATCCTCCTCGACCTTTCAGCAGCGTTTGACACGGTCAACCACAAGACTCTCCTGTCCATCCTTAGGAGTCTTTGTATTTGTGGCTCAGCATGGCAATGGCTCACTTCCTACCTAGAAGGCAGGTTATATCAGGTGACATGGAAGGGATCCACATCTTCTCCATGCAGGCTCTCCACTGGAGTCCCTCAGGGCTCAGTACTTGGTCTTCTTCTGTTTTCCATCTATACTAGATCTCTTGTTGAGGTAATATCCTCACATGGGTTCTCATACCACTGCTATGCAGACAACACTCAACTAATCCTCTCTTTTCCTCCCTCAGAGACTAATGTTTCTGCATGTCTGGCATATAGCTCATCATGGATGGCAGCTCATCAGTTGAAACTCAACCCCAGCTAAATTGAATTGCTATTCATCCCAGCTGATTCATCCCCAAATCAGGATCTTGTGATCTCCCTGGACAACTCTTTGATCTCTCCTTCGGTCACCGCACGTAACCTTGGGGTAACTACGGACAATCACCTATCTTTTTCCTCTCATATTGCTGATCTTTCTGGCTCATGCCGATTTCTCCTCTTCGACATCAGAAGGATCCGTCCATTTCTTTCCACACAGGCCACTCAGGTACTTGTTCAGTCCCTTGTCATCTCAAGACTAGACTACTGTAACGCACTCCTAGCAGGTCTGCCTCTGAGCATCATTCGACCCTTGCAACTGATCCAGAATGCAGCTGCACGACTCGTTTTCAGCCTTCCAAAGTTCTCCCATACCACCCCATTGTTACGCTCCCTTCACTGGCTTCCTGTAGCTGCCCGCATCTGATTCAAAACACTGATGCTTGCCTACAAAGCCAAAAATGGAGCAGAACCCTCCTACCTCAGAGCACTTATCACACTCAGCACTGCACTGCGCTCTCGCCGATCCTTCAGCACTGCTCGACTGGTTCCTCCATCTCTCAAGGTTCAAGAAAGACATGCATCCAAACTCTTCTCTGTTTTGGCACCTAGGTGGTGGAATGAACTTCCCCTAGATGTGCGAACAGCTGAGTCACTGGGTTTCTTCAAACGACGACTAAAGACCTACCTCTTTCGGAAGTACTTGGACTAGCACTTATTTATTCTCCTCTTCTCCAAAAAAAAACAAACAAAAAAAAAAACCTCAACCCTTTCTGTATTACTGCCAACAGTTCTAGTGTGATAGTATTCTTAGCCCAGGTCCTAGTGAGCCAGTATCTGAATATATTTACTGACAGAGACTTCGAAGCAACTTATGTAAGTCGCTCTGGGTAAGGGCGTCTGCCAAATGCTGTAAATGTAAATAGTACTTTATGTACACTGTATTATGCCCACCGACTCAGAGCAGAAATTCACATCTGCCTCTTAGAAAGCTTGAACACCAACAGTGCAGCAGACTTTATGAAGTGCTAGCAAACCGGATCTGGATAAAGTGGTTAAAGATGAATGGATGATGGATGGGATGCACCTTACTTTTAAATTGACTGTTTAAGAAATTCTGTACAGAAGGATGTGTGAATTGATTTTACAGTTAGAAATGCCCCTTAATGGGAAAAAGGTTGGAAACACCAGACTTAAAACAAACAAACAAACAAACAATCTAACTAAAAAATAAAGAAAGAAAGGAAGAAAAAAAAGGCATACTTTTTCACAGGTTTTCATGTGAACTATTATTGTAGAAACATCAGTAAAAAAAAAATAGAAACAGAAACTACAAAAATATAGAAGCTACAGTAGACTCAGAGCTCTGTTATTGGCATCCTATTGAAAATGGAAAATGTGGAAAATATAGTTAAAGTCATAATATAGTTATGATAACTGTGGGAATCCTTTGGACAAACCAAAAGCTCTTGTTTTTTTTGGGGTAATATTGATTGACTGGTCATTTTTGATGCCCAGAATAGTGTATATATTGTATAATAGTGTTTATGTGTGTTTGCTTTTAAAGGAAAAAATACTACAATGTGCTGTAATAAATTGTAATAACAGTAATAAACTAACAAACTCAGTAGTTCATGCAACAATCCTTTGCCTTTTTTCCTTAAACAGTACTCCAGGTTCACTGTGTGCAGTTTGATAATGAAATGAGCTGTAAGTTTTACTGAGCATCCTGGAGAACCTGCCTCAGCTCTGCTGGACGCTTTCACTCACACTCACTTCTGTTTTTGCAGTAAAACACAGCAGCCTTTATTATGTTTTTGTCTGAAAAGTTTTCTCTTACATAATATGTAGCTTTCAAACATTTGTCAAATACAAATTATTTATTGGAGAAGTAAAGGTTGGAAATCTAAAATGCTTTTGTACTGACTCAATAATGCAGAATTCGGGAAATAAAAATCTATGACAAAATTTGCACAAGAAAATAGCTTAACACTTTTGCGTAGTTGTGTATATTTACTGTATATCGTATTGTATAGTTATTGTAGAACTGAAGCGGTTTTTGCTAAACACAGAAACACGAAATTTAAGAAGAAACTGCGACAGTGTGTGTGTGAAACTAACTCCCCGAACACAGCCGTGACACAGCGCTCATAGACTTTAACACACCAGTAACATCAGGAGTATTGCGTTATAATCGGAACAGCAGCCCAAACCGAGGCTGGGCGCACAGCAGAAGGCCAGCACTAACCGCTGGGTGTGTTTATTAGGACCAAGGCACATTTTTCTGACGTCTGTCCCGCAGGAATAGAAACAGACAATGTCCATCTATTGTTTACATATTCTTTACTCTTTGCTCGAAATCCACATCGCGACCCTGGACTAAGATTAGACACTATATGCAAAGATATAACCGTTTAATTTGAACGGTTTGTGATTATTCCCTATACGGAGACAGTGAACCAGGCTAAACAGGTTAACGTTAGCTAGCAACCTGTTTCGGTTTAACTGTCTGGATACACGTTAAACCCACCAACAGCGGCTTCCTTCTTACTGCAAACAACAGTTTGACAGGAAATAATAAATACTGCACAGAAAGCCTAATAGTAATAATAAAACCCCGAATGAAAGCGTTACCTGATGGTCGGAGATTTCACTCACAGCTGTGCCAATTCAGCGATGCATCCAGCACTTCCGGTTAGAGCCTGCCAACATGTACTCCATCATAAAAGCCCGAATTTCGATAGACGACTGTGTGGTTTAAAAAAAATACAACATAACATAAATAAAATAAAATAAAAATAAAATTACCAAAGTGTTATAGTTTGCATTGGAGTTAACAGATTATGCATCTATGTAAAGTATGAATATCATTTCTCACACATTGACAAATTTTGGACTGTGTGTATTTTCATTCTCTGTACAAAAACTGACTGAAAGAAAAACAATAAATTATTATTATTATTATTATTATTGTTGTTGTTGTTGTTACACTCATTCACACCTAGAAGTAATTTAGTATAGACAATCCTCTCCTGGATGTATTTTGGGAGGTGGGGGAAAACCAGAGAACCCAGAGGAAACCCACTCCACAACCAGAACAACGCACAAAGTAACACAAGTTCTGAATAAAACCAGGGACCCTGGCAACATGATATGGTATCACTACCCACTGCACCACACTTAATTTATTTGTTGACATTAAGATAGTAACCTTCATTTTGGTTGCAATATTTGATACTCATTTATTTTAGCCTGAATAGTTTTCAGAATAAGACAATCACAAATGCATAATCATCACAAATACAGACAAACACTTTGAAAATAATCACATTTTATTTGCAGGTGAGTACAACTTTCGAAAGAGATCTGATTTTGGAGCTTCCATCATTATCAGAAGAACATCAGTCATCATCAGCATCTGATTTGTCAATGACCTTCCTCATCCAGCGGCGCATACGGAACAAATGAGTGTAGAATCCATATTTCCCATCCCGATCGCAGCCCTCACCCCATGAAACGATGCCAATCTGATACCAGCGCTTATCATCAGGATTCTGAAAAAGGGTATGAGATTTCAGTTGGAGTTGGAGCACTCTGAAATCACGGACTCTATGAAGCCAATGTCTTGGAAGAGGAGAAAAAAAAAAGAGAATAAGAGAATATATTTTCCTACCTTCATTACAAAAGGTCCACCACTGTCTCCTTCACAGGAATCACCTCTTTTTTTATCCTCAGGGCTATAACCTAGAAAAATCACATAATTAGGCAAGATTAGACTTATTTCATTATGAATGTTACATGCCTTTTTTTTTTTTTTTTTTTTTACATGGTTTTCTTCTACAAATGTAGCAGGATAGGATATGAATTCATGATTAAAGAGTCCCTCACCTGCACAGAACATGTTGTCAGTAATGCGGATCGTGGTGGATTTGCGGCAGATTTCTTGGTCCACGATGGGCAAGTGGACCTGCTGCAGCTTTGCGGGAAGGTTTTGTTGGCTAGATGTCCACGACTCTTTCAGGTTCCCCCAGCCTGTCACCCGACCCTTGTGGCCAACTGACATCAAACTACACACAAAAGTGGTAAATTATGCTTCATGTTATGCCCAAGTTATCAATCTGTAAAGTTCTGACTTTAGTGGAGTGAATGGTGCTTGTTGAACAGATGAGTGAGTATGAAGTATATTATCTGAGTATGAATCAACTGAGGCAGTCAGGTTTATGGTGGAATAATATGGTGGATGACAATATAAAAAGTGGCTCACATGTTTACGATGTTCTTGGTCGGCAGGCAGATGGGGTGGATCTCATTGGTGAAGAGGACAGGTTTCTTCATATGCAGCAGAGCGATGTCTCTGTTCAGATTCTCTTTCCAGTTATACTTAGGATGGAGGATGATTTCATCAATAGCCACAATCTTCTCTGTGCCTCTCTCATACCTAATATCACAGAGGCAAGCAAATAATTATAAAAAAGAAACACCCAAATGATCTGTATCATTGGAGCCTGACTGAACATCAGCAACAACCAATAACTTGAACTATTTCTTCAATGTATGGTTCTTAATAGATGACTTTTTTTTTGCTTAAAATATTTTAAGCCTTTTCATGTCTTCACTGATATTTCATTATGAGACTGATTATTTTAATAAATTACTACATGTACATACTACAAGTCATCAAATAAAATTTCTGGGGTCAGAAACATAGTACAGAAAATGCACTCAATTAAAAAAAAAAAAAAAAGAAAGAAAAAAAAAAAACATACTCCATACATATTCCATTCCCACATGGAAGAATAATCTACTGATGTGTTAGTCTTAAAATGGTCAGTAAATGTGCACAAATGTGTACAACAAAATAAATTTGTTGTTTATTTAGATTATGTAGCATTCTGGTGCCTTGTTTTGTTTATATCAATAAGTCAATAGGTCATTAATACTATTTTAATCGCATTATAATTGCAATGAGCTCACTTGGCCCGCTCATGTTTTCCAAGTCGCACAAGAATGTCATCAGTGGTGTAGTTCTTGCCCCACGGTGGGTAAAGGATGCAGTGGGCAGCAGTGAGGATCCACTCGTCGCTGATCAAACTGGCTCCGCACAGCAGCTCTTGAGGACTACGCTTATACAGCATCACTTGCCTGTCAATCACAACACATAATCCAATAATACATCAAGTATCCCAGGTCTCTGCAAATCAAAATCAGCATCACCCTTGCAGGAACGTGTTCTTTACATAACTACAAGCGAGATTTTTCAGTTACCATGGTGCACTTCCTACTTCGGCATTCTCCCCTTGTACAACTCTTTTCTCCAAGGATTTGATGAGCTCGGCTTCTGTTAGATCATCTTTGTTTATTTTCTCAAACAAGGGTCGCTCGCCACATTCTGACAGCAGTAAGGATAAAAAAAAAAATCACTACAGCATGTAAAAGATGACCTCATGAAATAAGCAAAGAAGATTAACTAAATATATTTACAGCCTATTAAACTATAGCATATCCACTCAGGTAACGCAAAGCAGGATTTAGAATAATAAACATTACTTTAGAAAGAATCTTATAGGTAATAAATAATCATACTTTTATTGGATTTGTATGTTTTACTTTGTCCACCAGTCACAGTAAGTAGAATTGTGTTTATAACTACAAGTAAGTTACAGTAAATAAGGATAGAGGTGCAGAAGTTAAGAGATAATAGTAGTTATTTATGTAACTGCGTACTTTGAGAGTATGTAACTTTTCACCTTGTACACATCAGACCACATGTACACTACAGGTAAACTTCTCTCCTCTTCTGCATTGATGAGTGTATTTTTTATACATTATGAGTGCCTTTTCTACTGAAATGCTAGTGGAATTCTGTAGCATCCATTAGCTTCAAGTTGGCTTTCCCTCATTTGCATTGCTAGCCCTATTGGATACAAGTCATGATATTTCACTAGTTATGTAGGGTACTGGCTGCTGTTCAGGATGTTAGGGCTGGTAACAGCTTCTGTAATTTTGCTTGACTTCCAGAAATTACTGGACCACAGCAGTGGAGTATTAAGCTATACTTAGTGCACAAACGGCACAAACAGAGGCATGTCTTTGTATGTCTCAGTGAGTAGGACACAGGCTCCAGCTTGCTGGAGATATAAGGCTATTTTAGACAAAAAGGGTCCACTTGAGGTCGGTACCACAGACACTTCCTTTAACCACTTCCAGTGGTTAAGACGCTGGTCAAGTTCAGTTCCATTACTGGAGGGAGAGAAGTGTGGTGTCAACGGTGTCTGCTTTGCTAAAGATTGGACCACCTTAGCGGCTTCCTCCCCAAGCAGATCTGCAGTTCCGTTTAGATGGCAAGATGTGGCACCTCCACCTGGGTTTGTAGTTTTGGCCTCTTAAAATAAATCCCCAACTGAGGACTGTGATCCTAAAGTCCAGGAAATACTTCTAAACACACTCCCCTAGTATATGGGACTTGTTTGCTCATTAGGTTAATTCATTAAGCTTTTCTCACCTTCCTAACTTCAGAACTTTCTGAAAGTGGCAAGGTGCCTCCAGCACCAACCCAGTATAAAGTTCTAGGGAAAGATGGCTATACTCAAGCAGTAGTTAATGAAGGTACTGCATCATACTTTTCATAGCGACTTTGTTGGAAGGTCTAGGATGAAACTGGATGAAATTGAAGAAAAAGTGCACTGCATCCACTGATCTTACCCAATTCTCCATTGCCAAAGCTGCGAGGGTTAAAGAAAGTGTCCTTTTTGACTCCAACGGTTCTGTGTCGAACACCATCTTCCTCTATCTCCCCATCCAGAGGAGCATCTGAAAGACAATGTACATGCCTCTATAATAATACTAATTTGCAATTAGGGGCCACAGAATAAACAGTTAATGATCACAAGACAACAATGAAAACTTTTACAATTATTAGTTTGGGGCTAAACTCACCACAGAGCTCCAAATCACAGTAGTCTATGGTGATGTTTTCTGCCTGTTTCACATAGCACCATGGTCCTTCCAAATCTCCATCTGGGTTCCTGCAGTAGTTTTTCAATAGAATAACCTCTAAATTGAAACCCTTTCCTACACTCAAAGCTTTCACTTTGGGAAGGTTCCAATCTAAGCAGGTGTGTCCATGCAGAGTCACGGAGATTGTGCCAGTGTAGTTCTCCCCAGTGCCCTTTATACAGTCAGATTGATGGTAGCGCTCAGCCACATTCTTTACTTGGACAGGTGGAACAGTGAGTGGTAACTTCTCACCTGTGGGGAGAGAAATAAAAAAACTTAACATACAAATGACCGAGTATATGGCAAAAAAGAGACCCAGATTATCCCAAA
>JAQQZR010000023.1:12199526-12211189 GCA_030068235.1 Notoglanidium macrostoma | reverse complement strand
GACATCTACAACTCTAAGGCCAGGAAAGATTTGATTTTTGGATAAAGATTGTAACATTAATTTCAAGACAAATTCCTGTATAAAAGGGCTCTCAGTGTTCTGGGGGCTCCGCATTACACTTCCCCTCCATAATAATGTATGTAGGCTACTGGGACATGAGATTATGCATTAAAGCATATATGCATAGCGGATATGGATTCCTTTTTTTCATGAGGTTATTTGTGTATTTGTGTAAATTGGTTAATTAGTCTGTTTCTATGAATTGATACGTATTGCTCCAATTAACTAGTTGCAGTTCACAGTTTAATTCCCTATGAAACGAAACAGTAAATCATCATCTACTGGTATTAAATGTGGGTAATTACAGGCTGTAAACACCTGTGAAGTGATTCTGTACATTTCCACATCTATTAATATTAACTTAATGATATAATTAGGCAAAAGTATGATGCAATGTTTATTGCACAATGGAGTTTTTGGGATTGTTAGAAAACCATGTCAACTGAACAATAAGGTGAGAACGTGTTTAGACACCGCAAAGATTTTCTTGCCATCATGACTGGCTAATAGCTGGTTCATACTTCTAAGAGCCTTTTTTTCTTTGTGCTGACTTAGTCTCAGGTTTAGAGGACATGTCCATTTACAGTTGTTAACAACCCCAGTCTCCTATAAACTCCATCAAGACAGCTGTACTGGTTGGAATAATTAAACTGACAAGTGGGTACATAAGAGTTCCTTACACGGTGAGTGAAGAGGCCACCATCAAAGCTCAATTTGCAGCAATGTCTGGTTTCCCAAAATGTAATCAGAGCAAATGACTCAACTTGTGTTGCTGCTTAAAGGGTGATGGCATTGCCTGAATGCAGCAGGTGGGAGACTGATATACCAATGAGGAAAAAAGTCTATGAGAATATGTGCTGCGCTCCATATCATGGCTCCTCATCTTTCCTAACAACTCGATTAACTGATCCACATCTCTACCCATCTGATGAGGTCATCCACCTGAGACCATAGGCATATTTTTTAACAACCTCTTTTAATGCCATTGGTATTCCAGACATAACCATTTTATTTATTCTAGTTTATTTATCAAGTTTTAAATAGAAGTAATTGAGTAATTTTTGTCTTCATTCCATTCCAACATCCTCAAACGTCCATTTCTGATTCCCCAACATTCCTCTTTTTTTTCTTTTCTCACCACTTTTGTTAGCACTACCTCGCTCAAAAAAATTAATGGGACACGCCACATTTAAATATGTATTCGGTAAGTTCCATTGACAATTTAAGGATATTTTTGGGCAGTAACCAGGAGGGAGAAGACGCCTTTTCACCTGTGTATATTTTCAGCATGCATGTGTATGTGTAAGCAAGGTTTTATTGCTTACTCTGGAGTTTTCTGTTTTGTGTTTTCTTGGTTTTGTATGCTAATTTTTAATCTGAAATCATAAATTCTAGGTTTCATTGTTCAGTGCAGGATGCTTTAAAGTCCATACCACATTTTGGAACTGCACATTTCTCTGTCCTGACAGTGGGGTCACTGGTGTAGCACCATAGCCCACTGGGTCTCTTATCTGGATTCCTGCAGAAATTCTCCGGCAGGTTCAGCTTTGTTGTATTGATCTCACTGGAAACAAATGCCATTGTGAAATAAATGACCAACAGCAAAGTTTGATAAGTAATATGACAGAGAGCAATGTTTAAAACAGGGATCCAGTTTTGGAGTGCTGCATCTCTCTGTCAACTCTCGACAAACAAACAAAAAAAAAAATCAGATTATATAACACGTTATATACACAATAATACATTCCAACCAAAGCTCAGAGAAATGAATACATACGTGATTTTGTGAGGGAAGTTGCTTTTCCAGTACTGGCATGGCTTTCCTGAGATAGTGATATTAATATCACCATTGTAGTGTTCACCAGTATTAATGTAGCACAGACCTGTCAAACACATACAGGATTTAGATAAAAACCACTGCTCTACTATCTGTCGTGTCTCCACTGGCATAGGTATCACCATTTCTGATTTTTTCAATACAGTCAGATGTATTTGGTCTATCTGTCTGTCTATCTGTCAGCAAATATGTTTATTGCTGTTTTGTAACTTCATTTCATCATCGATACATCAGGAGTTTAACTCTTACCTTTTTGATCTATACAAGTTCGAATTCCTCTGACAGTATCCACATTCCGCTTTACCTTGGGGCCAGAACAAGCTGAGGGGCCACAGAAATGTAACCAGGAAAAAAGAAGGTAAAAGGAAACATCATGCCAATTCATTTAAGTTTGTCAGACAAACTAAGCATATGGAATATTTAAATCAGTGAGATTTAGACTCCAATCATGTAATGTTTCTCTTACATCCCTAATATGTGATTCCATCTTAACCAATCAAACGAACCGACACCATTAAGCTAAAACATTCAGAGATTTTAGCTTGAGTAAGCTGACATCATCTTAAATCATATCCATATTCCATACTTCCTAAAAGTACTGGAACAATTTCCTATTTCTTACGGTCTTATTCTGATACCATAACAAGATAAGGAAAAGGGGAAAAAAAAAAAGACATAACATTTCAAAATAACATTTTTGTTACCATGATGCTTCTTTTTTTTGCCCAGTTAATAATAATATTCACCTTAAGGACTTTGCTAGATAACACCCAAACTGTTTTTAATCATGTCAACAGAAACAAAAATCCATTTAAAGAGCTTTAATGTAGAAAACTTAAATTTCCCTTGTATAAGAATTCAACATATTAAGTAAATATTGTTTACAAAATTCTATAGATTTTTTAAAAATAATTTCAAAATCTAGACTGAGATAAGATAGCCAGTCAGAATACTGGTTACAGAACACATCACAGGCTGAAAGGCACAGTATGAAAAATAGACTTTAAGAAATAGGTTTGAAGGTTAAATGGAAAATGACCAGTTACAAATGAATTATAACTGTTCTTGGTGATACCATCATATATAAGATAATTTACCTAATAGTTTTAATTAAAAACAGTGTATGAAAACTTCTAGGGTGGATGTTATTTAAATGAGATGCTGCCTAGCTCCATCTGATTCCTCTCCCATGTTCAGTCAGCTTGGCAGTATTGATGGACTATTCCTTTAGAATACAAATTCGGTCTTTGAAAAACCAAATTAGTGTGTCTTCAGGGCTAATACCTCGGTATAGATGAATCACAATCAAGCATATTGAAACTGGGACTGATGTAGTAATCACTCTAACAAGGCTGGTGAAGGTTTGAACTTTGCTCCAGGTTCAATATCACATATTTACACAAAATGTGATCTATGCTGTGTCCTGTTTCATACAATCTTACCCAAGTATGTGTTCCAAAATGTAGTCTAAAAGACAGAGAAAAGAAATCATTAACTGTAGGACAAAGTAAAATACATTAGTTTGTTGAAAGCGTTGAAAAAATAAAATAAAAAAATAAAATAAGATACTTATACAAGCACAATGAGCACAGGAGAAATGTACAGTTGCGAACAGCACTATACTGGCAAAGTGTTACGTTTAGCTGGAACAATATAGGTTTAATATAGTTGTTAAGGACTGCAGCTATGCGTACCGTTTTATCAGTGGCCTCAAACACCTCTCGAACCTCCTCATGGTCACAGATCTCCTCCACACATTCCCTCTCCAGATTCCCTCGCTTTAGCTCCTCAAAAGGTGTGTTTGCTCTCTTTGCTCGGATAACCTGAGAAGCCCTCTTTTCTTCAATAAAAACTGCCAAAAACCCCCACAAAGAACAAGTGTTAAGTAACACTACTGAACAGACACCAGCATAATCACTATAAGTACATTTATAAGTAACCATTTCATATAAAATAAATAAATAAAAAGATATTAAATTTGTTGTACCATCATGGCAGAGTGTCAGCTGAAACACTTGGCTGAGAAGAAGTGTGACGAGGAGAGGTGCTGGTACTGCTCCCATTCTTTACAGTGATAAAGACTGCAATCCTGAAAAACCCTGGAACATCCCGCAGAGCTGGAAAACTGCTAACAAATCCCAGAAATCCTCCTCCTGCTGCTCGAGTTAATATTGAACTACTGGAGTTCAAATAGAACAGAGATTAAGTGTATGATGGAAACAAGACTAGATCCATCCACGCAAGCTTATATCTCTCTAAACAGTGATTCAGCCGAGGTGTTCCAGTACACTCTCAGAACACTTAGTGAGATATGAACCATATATTAGGTCAGTTATCATTTTGACAGTGCAATGTTGTCATATATAAAAACAGTAGATATATTTTGAGTTTAAAAACAACAGACACTGGTGCAGTTTAAATTTGAGGCTTTATATTTGTCTGTATAAGTTTCACATTCATCATCAAACAAAAAGCTTTTAGCTACCAATGCTATTTCTGTATGAAATGCTATGTCGGTGTTGGCCAATCATCAAATGGATGTAGGATTATAGGGTCATGTTACTGAAAAGATCCATTTGAATGCAAAGGTTTGCATCATACATGTCTTTCAGGGAAAAAAAACACTCTATTTACAATTTATTTACAAATAAATGGAAATCTAGCAAGTTAAATGGATACAGATATTAATGGATATAAATAGAGGTTAAGCAATAAATAAATATATATATATTTAGAAACGAGGCTGGCTAGGCTACAGTGAGCTGAATGAGAGGATTAAAAATTGTCCAGAAGATGCCAACGTTATGCAAACAGTCACATTATTAAAGTTTAAATCATTATGCAAATAAGCTGTGAAAAATATATTTCACTTTCTTCCATCCTTCAGCTTCAGTATGCAATTCCCCAACTTGTGTGCTGTTTGACAATCAGTTTCTGATCTAAATTTAAAAAACAATTACACCAAAATAAAGTACCAGTGGATTTAGCTCTTGATATTGGGACTAAATCTGCTGCACATGCCACTTTTTTGATTTGGCTGACAAAGATTTAATAAACCGACAAAAATAGGGAGATACAATTTGAGATTTTCATGCAGCCTCACTGGCACCTCCTTCAGTTTGATTATCTCTACTATGATGGGTAGTAAATCTGAATATACACTCTGTGATTATTTCTACTGTACTGGAAACTGGAAAAAAAAACAACTCAAAATTGGTAATAGAACCCTAATAATCCTACTTACAAAGTAGAGATTTGCCAGAGATTCAGCAGAGATTTGTTTTGTACACAGTGTTCAGATCTGGCACAAACAGTGATGAAACAAGGTTCAGTGCACAGATGAGTCAATATTTACAAATGACTAACTTAACTGCTGCCATTTTAGAATAACCTTCTAATAAAATGTGGTAGCACGTCTTTGAGCAGTGAGAAAACGCAAGATATTCAATATCTACAATCATCACTTCCTGTCTCTATTTCAATAATCTCTGCCACTGAGTTTAGTTCATCATGCCCTTGTATTACAACCACGTTACTGTTCTCAGCCTGCTCTTCCACAACACCACGTTTAGTATTCTCGTCCTGGTTGGTATTAGCATCCTGCTGATGTAAAACAATACACTCAGCATTAGTATCCTGTGCTTGAACCAGAATGCACTTGGTACTGTCCGTGGACACAACAATTTCTATAATGTCCTGACTGAGTTCCATCTGCACCAAGCTTTCTTCTGCAACAACTTCTTCAGAGTGAAGAGTCATCCTGGGATCCTGCAGGGTGTGAACAAAAAACAAAGCTTGCTCCTTTTTCTGCTTCCCTCCATCACCCTCCCACTGCTCCCTCTCGTTATGGCTTGATCTTCTAGGCCGCCCCCTAGTTGGCACCAGGTGCCCGGCCTCTGTCCGATCTGCATGTACTCTAAGGTGGCGCTGTAGACTTTGCATCAACGTGTATCTGCTTCCGCATATCTCACATTTGTGTGGCTTTTCTTCCAGGTGTGACTTCATGTGCCTGCGGAGCTTGGTTGCCATTGTATACCCTTTCCCACAATCCCGGCACTTATAGGGCCTGTCATCCGCATGCAGACGTTCATGGGCCCGCAGTGTTTGGGGGTCCCGCAGCGCTTTGCCGCACACAGGGCAGAGGTATGCCTCACCCGTGTGGAAAATCAGGTGCCGCTTCAGCTCAGGTGCCTGTGAGAAATGGAGCTCACAGTGAGGGCACGCGTAGGGCTTTTCACCTGTGTGGAGGCGCAGATGCCCCTGCAGGTTGGATCGCTGGCGGAAGCGCTTGGCACAGTGCGGGCATGCATATGGCCTCTCAGCTGTGTGCAAACGCTTGTGGGCTCTGAGAGAGTTCTGGTTGGCAAGTTCTTTGGCGCACTCTGAGCATTTGATCTTGGGGACCCATTTGGTCTCATGGACCACCTTGTGGGCTCGTAGAGAAGGCCGGCGGGCAAAACCCTTGCCACACACATCACATACAAACGGTTTTTCACCTGTGTGTAGCACTTGGTGATCCTTGAGGTCACGTTTCAGACCGTAGCTCTTGTCACAATGCTGGCACTTGTAAGGTCGTTGTCCAGTGTGCAAGAGTAAGTGAGCTTGATAACTCTCCTTGGATCTGTAGCGCTTTGCACACTCTGTACAAGCATATGGCTTCAACTCAGTGTGTGTGAGCTTGTGCTTCTTTAAGTGGCAAAGCTGGAAGAAACTTTTTCCACACTCATCACACTTGTACTTGCGCTGTCGTAGATTCTTGATGTCTTGAGAACCCTCTTTTCCACTTTGCACATGCACAGACCCTTCTTTGGGCTCATCATCCGAGTTAGCATTCTCCTTGGGGACGGAGATCTCTTGGCTATCTTGTCTATTCTCAGTTGTACACTGTTTGGTCTGAGAGTTTTTGGTAACATCTTTAGCAATTCCACTTCTTTGCCCTTGAGACTGCCTGATTAAACGGCTGCTTAGGGAGTGTATTGTGCGGGGTTTCATTGCCAGGCGACAGCTGGCTCTCACAGCCACTCCAAGCTGCTCAGGTGGTTTTGCTAACTCCAGCGCTGTGGCTCCAGAAGTGCTCCCTAACTTCTCAGTACCATATGTATTCGTCACTTCTATTTCAGGACTACCTCTGCATTCTGGTACATTCCATTCTGCATTACTGGCTGGATGTTTATGCTTCAGCTGGTTTGCTGTAAGACAGACAAATGCCACATGTTAAAAGTAAACTGGTAAAATAAATGCATAAAAATGCACAGGACTTTAGAGCAGTGCCTCTCAGTTCCAGCCATTTTCTGTGTTACTCAAGAGCTTGATAACTAATTATTGGTGAATGAAATCAGGAATAACATAAAGGAGCTTGTGTGTAAGTTGCATGTAGGCTATGCCATCACAGAAAGAGCCAGTCTTAATATCTGAGCAATATTCAAAACAACCGAGTGCACAATACACAAGGCAGCTGAACGGCTACTTCATTTCTACACATTTGTGCAGAAATGTGATTAATGGAAGGAAAAAGTCCATACTGACAAACTGGAGCTTGTTAGTTAGCCCAAATGTCTCTAGTTTGGTGTAAGATTAATAGAATCTGTTTGATTTAAAGAACATTGCGTGAAACAGCACTGCTCCAAACAAAATGAGGTTTTCATCTAATCAGTGAGATGGCTGGATTATGTGGACAACCTCTTAAGCTCTCCTTATGATTGAGTTATTCATCTTAACACTTGTTATGCCATAACCACCATGGACTCAGTAACTATGGTAAAACATAGCAAAGGTATCAAGATCTACATGAGTGAGGAACGTAACTGTGGAACCTCTGATAGATTTACATATAAAATCTAAAATTCATGGTTGCCATGTTGTTCATTTTCTTTTCCTTTTTTTTTTTAAACTTGTTAGGAAGCTGTGAACAGAGATTACTGGTCACTTCGACAGATGCTCCCAATCAATTTCATTTAATTACATTCTTATACATAGATGCAAATAATACTTTTAGATTAAATAGCAGTCATTTACATACCTTCCCCCTCAGAGCCCTGCTTTACATAACCCAGCTTTAGTGACTCATTCTCTCTTGCCCTCTGTGATCCTTCCTGTTTGCAGAGTTCTTCTGTCATGGTCACTACCTTATTATTCTCAGGTACATTCAGAATTTTCTGAACTTCAGGCCAGACCAGGAGCTCTGTTCCCTGACTGATGTCCTTACAGGTCCTGAAACACGGTTTTCCATCCACCTCATGCACAGTGACGTTCCTTTGATCTTCACTCGGGGCAACACAAGCAAACCTGGATTATTAGGATATTGTGAGAGTGGGGAAAAAATAAACAGTAAAAAATGACTAATCCAAAACATTGTCTACATCTGATCTGAGTTTATTAACAAACACAACACAGTACATGTCCACATTCTTCAATTTAGTGCACATGATCATTTTTAGTGCATGTGAACATGAATTTCTCTCATGTAGAATGGAAACCAGGATAAGGAAAGGACCATGTAGAATGGAAACCAAATGCTGATATCATACCTCATCCAGTATGTTCTGTCTGAAATTTGTCCTTCACTTCCTTCCACGCACCTGCTCACTTCGGCTGCCTGAAACACGAGAAAACTGATGTAAGTTATATGACAGTACAACTAGACGGTATCGTGTGTAAACATACTATACCTCTTCTTCTGCTGGCACTTTGTCTGGATCTTCCAGCCCCAGAAGACTTCCAGTCTGTAAGGCCCATCCAACACACCACAACCCCATTTCCCCATCTTTAGCTAGAGACGGCCCTAAAGTCATTCCACGGGGTACTAACTTCAGCATGCTACAGAAAGATTCTTTCACACACACTGACAGGCCCTCATTCTGAGTAGATGTAGCCACTAAGGAAAGAAGAATAAAGCATGAATATGCAGCTTATGATGAGGAACTTATCATTAAGTGATGGACTAGACCATAGTGTCTGATCTATGGGACGATAGGTCAGATATGACACTTGTCAAACGCAAGCCCCACAGGCAGAACATGATCCACTGCCTCAAAACACAATGATCCATGGTCCACGACAATTGTTCGTGGTCCAAATGTTTCACAACATTTTCACCTTTACATATTAATTTAATGACAAATCCAGCAGAGAGACATGGCGGTGTGGTGTGTAGCACTGCCACCTCACAGCGCCAGGATCCACAGTGCAATCCTGAGCTCAGTATCGGTGTGGATTTTCTTTACACGTTCTCCCTGGTCTGCATGGGCTTTTCCAGAGTCTTTATCTTTATCCGGGTTTCTCTTCACTCCATGTTCTCCTTTTTATCCATGTCTCCAGATTGACTCCGGATCTACTGTGACCCTGACCAGGACAAAGCGGTTATTGTAGATGAATGAAAATGAATGAATGATAAACGCATCAACGGTCCTATCAGTTACTCTTGTTGAAATGGATGTAACTTATACAGCTATTACTTACAAGCTATTAGATAAAAAAAAAAAATTGTAGAGCTTGTCTGTCTCAGCTGAAAGCTTCTGCACCCTCACATGTAAGACAAAACGCCAGTAAGGTTACTTGAAACTACACAGATGCCATAAAAAGTCTATTTTTTTCTGAATAAATACCTTGCAACAATTAACTGACTGTGCTAAAAAAAAAAAATGCTAAATTTATTCTGATGGCGTCTGAGAGTACTGCGCATGCGCACTCGATTTGCGACAAAGTAATCCATCAGAGGCATATTTCAGCTCAGAGTGTCAAGTTCTTAAAATGCTGTAGTTGTATTGTCATTATTTTTATATCAGTTAATAAAAACGGTATAGCACAACAGTGCTTTATTATTAGGTTTATGCATTGTATTAGGTTATCTGTTTTATTTAAATAAAAACAAATCAACAGAGTAGCTATACAGTTAGCTGACTAATTTGGTTTATGTATTATAAATAGTTGTGTGGGAAGGTATTGCCATAGTCAGCTAATTAGTTTGGATATAATAAATATCCGTTAGGAATATTTACGTTATCTTTAATTTGTTGAAATTCAATTGCGGCTAAAATGCCAGTGAGATTTGCAAGGTTTTTCTTCACTAGCAAGCAGTTTACTAGCTAACAAGGACGAGTGTTTGTCCTGAACATTTTGCCTATCCTGTTTGTTTAAGTTACAAATAACATCAGCATGAGCGCAATGTTACTGTTACCACTAACTTAGGCATAGGTTTCCTTTTCGCGTTGGCCACTCAAGTGTTTTCCCCTCGTCCGCCGAAACTCCGAGAAATTCATAGCGCGCCAACAAAAAATTCGTCCAAAACCCGGAAGCAAAACTGTGTTGTACTGGTGTTACAGTCTAATTCGTCCCTTTAAACATATTCATTTCTTAAGTTCTCTGAACTGTTGGGACTTTTTGGAAAAATATACAGCGCTGGCTACATTCTAAAAGAATTGTATTTTCAGCCTTCACTGTGAATTCTATCAAGTTTGGTTCCCACTTTATTAATCGGGATTTAGATAATCTCCTTAATGTTTTATTGCTGTTAGGGAAATTTTTTATTCCCAAATGCAGGTACTTCAAATCTAAACCGTGCATGATTCATTGGCTGAATGAGCTTAAACTCTTTTGTAAATCCCTGAAGCTTGTAAATGATAAGAAAGCCCATAGGTTGTTTTCTTTATTTGAACGTTTTAAATTAGTTTAAAATGTTTGTGTGTGTGTGTGTGTGTGTGTTAATTATGATGTATTTACTAGTGTTAGGTAAAACACTGGCGCAGACACATTAACTTGACCCTGTTATTAAAGTATGTTATTTGTAATTGCACTATACAGTGTGGCCCAAATGAGGATGGGATCCCTTTTGAGTCTGGTTCCTCTCAAGGGTTCTTCCTTTTGTTATCTCAGGAGATTTTTCCTTGCCACCGTCACCACAGGCTTGCTCATTAGGGATATACATTTATTATACATACATTTTATATTTATATACATTTATATATATAAATTTATAGATTCATAAGTTTCTGTTATTATAGCGCTATACAAATAAAATTGAATTGAACTGAACATTCTAAACATAACACCCACACACCCCAAAGGACATTCACACATTTCACATCCAGCAGACCATTTGTCTACTGCCCTTCCTGTACCCCCACACCCACACACATGCCCCCTCACACACACAGACGCACAAACACACGCGTACACACCAAGGCTACTGTATTTATTGTGTCTGTCACAATAAGCTTTCATACACCTACATGCTGTGTCTGTGTGTCTGCTTGATCCCTGGATCCGAAATGGGCGAGAAACTTTCACCCACAGAAGTCAAAACGAACCTGAGAGATACGATTTTGTTCTTACAACTAGTGATTATGGTTAAAGTGCCGTGTTTATTTGAACTGTTTTGTATATTATCTTTAATTAAATAATAAAAAATAGAAAAAAAACTGGTGACTAGCAAACATACAATATCATCCATGCGTTTTCTATTCTGAGCTGTTATTTAGGTAGCTCTTCAAATGAACTCATCTGAAGAAGATATAAATTTGTTATAGAAAATTGCCACCAATGCAACAAAAATGTAGCAAAGCACCGATTTTATGCTTGCTTAAAAAACTACATGATTGGATGACCTCCAAATCCATATTGATTTTTTCTCAATATGGACTGGAAAAAAATCCAATTAGGAGAAATCTTGGGAAAAATGAATATTGAATTTCTAATTCAATTCAATTCAATTCAATTTTATTTGTATAGTGCTTTTAACAACAGACATTGTCTCAAAGCAGCTTCACAA
>JAQQZR010000023.1:12171323-12184884 GCA_030068235.1 Notoglanidium macrostoma | reverse complement strand
ATCTTATCTTATCTTATCTTATCTTATCTTATCTTATCTTATCTTATCTTATCTTATCTTATCTTATCTTATCTTATTGAGATTTGAACCAAAATTTCAGTATGACATACATGTTGATATATTCATTGCTCAGATACTCATGCTCTTTTTACAACACATACAAGTGTCAGTAAAATATGTCTGATCTCTGTGACTAACTGTAGAATGATTCTTGCTGAAAGATGGGCTAGGTTGAGTATTTCAGAAATTACTGATCTCCTGGAATTTTCACCAATAACAGTTGCTGCAATTTGCATAGAGTGGTGCAAAAAACAAAAAACATTGAGTGAGTGATATAACTGTGGTGAGCAGAAAAGCATCTCAGCATGCACAAAACATGTTCGATGTTTTGTACATTCTGAGATGCTTTTCTGCTTGCCACAGTTGTAAAGAATTCTTATTTCAGTTGTTATACACATCCTGTCAGCTCAAACCAGTCTGGTCATTCTCCTCTGAGCTCTCCTATCAACAAGGTGTTTGAACCTGCAGACCCTTTGCACACAGGATGGTTTTTGTTTTTCGCACCATTCTGTGTAAACTCTAGAGACTGTTGTGTGTGGAAATCCCAGGAGATAAGAACTTTCTGAAATACTCAAACCAGCCCATTAGGCACCAAGTACTCTTTTTCCCCATTCTGATGTATGATGTGAACATGAACTGACACTCTTGATCTCTACCAGCATTATTGGCTACATTGTGCTGCTGCCACATGATTAGATAACCTCATAAATGAGCAGGTGTTTCTAATAAAAATGACTGGTAAGTGCATATGACTTTTCTTTACATGATGCCAAATGTCATGTCTGTTAGAAAAATTTAGCTATACATTTGGGTATTGTTTCACTTTTGCTAAAACTGAAAATAGATCGTTTCAATTCAAACACAAATACAGGTTACAGTAATATATTTCACCTGTTTTGGTGGCTGCAAGTTGACCCAGCAGTCAGCATCTGACATCATGCCCACATCAGCCAGTTTGAACCTCACAGTGCCCAGAGTGGTATTCCGGGAAAACCGGTCACAGACGTGTAAGGTCAGTGCCACCTCACCCTCCATACTCTCTGTGCTATCTGTAATACAACTACTGGGCAGGGAAAACACCATAGCTTCGCCCCACTGAACTCTTGATGCTAGCTTGCGTACCGCTGTCTGGGCAAGCCTCTGTTCTCCAAGTACACTCACACACCCTGACACATAGCCCTCACTGCCAGTCTCCATGCTTACTTGCTCCGCTGCAGAGAGGGCAAAGATGAAGAGGAATAAAAAGAAGAAGAAGAAGAAGAAGAAGAAGAAGAAAAAGAAGAAGACATTGTTTTTGATATAGTGTTGATTTGAGTTCATTCATGTACTGGAAATGGTTTTTAACAGATTTAAAGAATAATCAAAATTTGCCCCAAAATGTATGCTTGTGTACAACAACCTAATGAATATAAAGTGTTAAAACCTTCCAAATTTACATCATAATTTTCCCCCAGCATGGATGAATTACTCATTAATCAATCTTCGACCCTCTTTTGATAGTTAAATCTAACAATCTGCCCATGTGTCAATTGTAATACAGTTCTAATTGAGCTATAAATAGATATCTATTAAACCACATTTGCTTCATCTTTGATCCTTAATGTTCTTTAGTAAAGAAAGAGAATCAATGAGCATATTCAAGTTATTCCATTATTAAGTATTAACCTTTAGTCTTCTGATGATTTGAGTATATGTGTGTATCTTTGTGACCTTTTCAACAGTGTCTGCATTGCAAAACATAGTGATGAACACTAAATTCTGGTTTCAGTGTAGCTTGCATTTAGAGTTTTTCTCATGTGTGAGAGTATATGCAAATGTTCATCAATGTGAACAAGTTTGTGTAGAAATACAGTATGGGCTTCTTTGTCATTGTAGGTATGGGGAATATTTATAGGTGTGTAGGTCTACAATACCTATACACTGTATAGTGGTGCAAAGCAAATACTATAAAGCCTGTCTGAGCCTTCTGTCTGTTTTGGTCTGGCTCACAGAATGATGAGTCAATAATGGAGAAAATCTTCATTACAGATTCTGATTGTTGTTTTAGGGCTTTTATTGATGCCTGGACTAGTTACTAATTATTCCACTAGAGGCCTTTCTAGACATTATTTGGTTTGTTCCCCAAGTATCAGTAGAACAAAATGTTCTTTTCCAACATAAGGTGGCTTCTGAATGCTGAGTATGCTGAATCCTGAGAAATATACCACAAATACAAACATTTAATTTGCTCCCAAGAGGTTTCGGTGCTCAAAGAATTTAACATTCACAGGCACTACAATATCTATCATGGTTTAAAAAAAGTGAGAGCAGATATTGACAGATACTGTAAACAGCTAACAACTCTTAAAATGCAACAGTGTGTCATGACAAGAATGAGATGATTTTGTGAAGGCACAGCGGAAGGCTAGTAAATGTCAAATGTAAAAAAAAAGAAGTAATAGCAATTTATTTGCCCTGTGTTTATTCTTATAATGTTAAAGCACAACAAAGTGATTTTCTGTTGTAGTCAGTCACTGACACCAATTTGAATAAACCTCATAAAATGAATAAAACACATGTTATTAATGACAATGATTGGATTATTGTCGTGGCTGCTCTATTGTGAAATTTTACCCAATGTTTTAACCAAGAGCTCAGCAGTGATAATGCTTTTTCTGGTCTTGAGGGATTCTCAAATACTCAATCTCTTTCAATGTAAAAAAAATAAATAAATAACTGACATCTTAGGCAAAAGTATATAGGCCATTATACTGTATTTCTTTATTGGAACTCTAATAATATTTATTCCTGAACTTTCTACTCACAGAAACCAAACCAGTCTCATTTTAAAAACAATACATTTAAAACACATTTTGTGTCATGTTAAGAACACATTTCCTAGTCTGCAGTTACAATTGGGTCCACTACTGTAAGACCAGTAGAGAAAGTGCTTCTGTTTGGCTTTTTTTTTTTCTTTCAATTTAACACAAAGGTTTTCATTACAAATGATATTATCAGCAACAACTTTTGTAAAGTATAATTTAAAAAATATATATGAATTTCAGAATTTTTTAGCATTTGGTATGTACCCTTTTTTGCTTTAATGACAGTGTGCACTTGAGCTGACACAGATTCCACAAGTTTGAGTGAAGTCAGAAATCAAATCCACTGGCACATTGTCTGAACTCATACTTTAATAGAAGGGATATGACTCATGGAAAATCTGACCTTTTGTTCAAAGGAATTACATGGTCAATATCACAAATTTGTTTAAATTGAAATAGTGATCTAGAAATTGTGCAACATATGCAATATTGAATAGTTAATATTTATTTCTTTATTTCAATCTTTCTTTATTAGAATTTTCAAAATTCAATAACTTACTGTTTCTTTCCAGTTTAAATAAAAATAATAATAAATGGAATATTTTCAACATGGTCGCAGACTTTTGGAACCCACTGTAGATTCAAGCTGACATTGTTTATAATTGTGTTTTAAGTTTTGCAGTTTTCACCCATGAACATGCTTGAACATATATGATAACTAAAATGCTACTAAAAAAATAACAAGGATTCATGGTACATACAAGGTTTGTAATGTAATGTGATGGCTATGAATATAATGTACAAATGAGTGTGTGCGTGCGTGCATGCGTGCGTGCGTGCGTGAGCGTGTGTGTATGTGTGTATGTGTGTGTGTGTGTTCTTACCCTCTATGATAGTGATGTGCAGCTCTCTGCTCTCAGTGTTCAGGCGAAGGGAGAAATGCAATTTAGGGTGCAGCACAGAGCTGTTGCTTGGAATTGGAGTGGATTGCTCAACAGCACAAGGTGTCTCATCTGTGGAATCTGAGAAAAAACAGCATTTATAAACTGTTTCACAAAATAGTTGGTAGAATATTGGTCTGTTATGTTTGTAAAGTGATATGATTGATGATGGGCTCTATGAATTTTCACCCTGGAAGTGCAAGCTCAGTTATTATACATATTTACATTACAGGTTTATCCCAACTTATCCCAAAAGGCTTATTCAGAAGGATCAGGTTTGGGCAAAGTTCAAGAGGGCACTTAATAGTTTTTCTTTTTTTTTGGAACTTGGAGCATGGATGTTGTAGGGCTGCTCCCAAAATCTGCCAGGGGATATGAGTACATACTAGTGATTGTGGACTATGCTACCCAGTTCCTTGAGGCAGTGCTCTGGAAGGCCACCTCCTGTAACATTGCCAAGGAACTCATCCTCCTCTTCCTCCAAGTAGTGATCCCTAAGAAACCTCTTAACTGATCAAGGTATGCCCTTTATTTCCAAGTTAATGTCTGTGCTCTGTCAGTTATTGCAGGTTAAGCAAATCAGGACGTCCGTCTACCACCCACAAAAAGACAGCCTTGGTACCAGGTTTTTCCCTTCAGACTCCATGGACTGCCTGAAACATTGCAGCGGCTCATGGATATCGTCCAACAACCACACCACCAGTTCACAGCCTAACTAAACAATATAGTGATCTACTTGTGCACATGGTCGGACCACCTATATAATCTGAGTGAGGTTCTGAATGAGGTTTGATGGGCTGGACAAACAACAAACCAATGAAAGTGTCATCTGGGGCTGACCAAGGTACAATACCTGGGCTACTGCATTGACCGAGGCCTGCTGAAGCCCTAGGAGAAAAAACTTGGGGCAGTCAAAGAAAAAGCCAAAGCAGGCATTCCAGACACTGAAGGAAATGCTCATGAACAGGTGCTAATGAACCCAGATTTTGATCTCTTCACCATACACATCATACGCTTCAAAGACAGGCCTGGGCATCATACTATCCCAGAACTTCGATGGGGAAGAACACCCAGTCCTATACATAAGTAGAAATCTGACTAAGTAGAAATCTAATCGTGGACATAAAATGGGCCATTGAGGACTTGAAATACTATCTTTCCATTTCACTATGGTCACAGACCATGCCCCCCTTCAGTGGATGACAAAGGCAAAAGACAGTAATGCTTGAATAACCCGGTGGTTTCTGTCATTGCAGGACTTCTCATTCCAAGTACAGTGACAATCAGGGGTCCACCACAGCAATGCAGATGGGCTCTCACGGAGCTATGGACTATGGGCTCAAAGACCATGGCTTTGAGCTCAGAGATGAGCGGGGATACTGTGACTGCAGGCCTCCGTACCACACGCATAAATGGCCAGCCACCATGGTGCTGAATGGACATCGCCATTACAGCACTACTATTGTAGGCAACAAGAGAGCACATGGCTGTGAGGAGTGGGGGAATGAAGCATGGTTGGCAAGAGATAATCACTGCGTCTCCTCACTCTGCAATGCCACTAAGCTCCACCTAGACACATTCATCACTGCCCTCTGTACCTGGAGATGTCATCCCACACCCCCTCTGCAGTCCCATCTGCTCTTTCCACTCTCACTTAAGAAAATGAAAGCCTCCCAAACAGTTTCTCTTTGTGTCTGTGTTCTGCTTGCCACTGCAGCAAGTTGATACATGGTATACTATTCCTTTAATGGTTGGCTAAATGTTATCATAATATCACTCAGTGCCATGTATAAGTGGATAAAGAACAGGCATGGTGTGAGGTTTTCATCAGTAATATCATCATTCATCATTTATCTAAAATAGTTATATTGTTAGCATTATGCTATAATATATTATGATGTTTAGCCCTTCATTAGATGACCTGCTGGGGGGTGTACCCTGCCATTTGCCCGAAGTCAGTTGTGATTGGTTCCAGCTTTCCCCGATGGATGGATAAATGGATCAATGAATCGATTTATCAATGGAAGGATGGATATGATGATGTAACAAAAAAGATGATATTCACTTTTCATTAGAGACGTTTTTACCTTGCCGTGGGAGAGCAGTAACCTTATCTTCCTCCATTCTTTGATCACAGTGATCAGGCTTAGTGAGAGCTTTCTCAGAGGTCACAGCATTTTCACTGTAGGTTATAACCTCAGGTGATGTGACAGATGGTTTAGGTTTGTAGATCTTGGGGAACTTCAGCAGTGCCTGTGGCTGAATAGGTTCTGTAGATTTCTGGATGCTGAACTGAATTATAACCAAATTAAAAGAAAAGCAACCAAAGGGGAAAATATACTTTATGCAAGTATTTTAGTTAGGGAAAAATAATTAAAAACTAAATTGAGCATAGCTTATACTCTGATTTATGTGATTTTATCATGACTAAGACATTTCAATACAAAGCATTAAATTCCGTTTTAAGCACACAGTACTGTAGACACATTGAAATAACTCAAATACTACAGAAAGCAATGAAAAGTGGCTGAAACAGCTCCAGCTTCAGCTTAAACAGGTTTAATGAAGAGTTTGTAAAGAGCAGTGTTGTAATGATATGCTGATGTGGTACACACATAGCTTATGATAATCATAGCTTATGATAATTAATTTACATTTTCTCAACCTACATGCAGACTCTTTCATTCCCCTGTCTGTCATCTGCATGCCTCTGAAATGAGATGAGACTAAACAGTTTATAGTGATTCCCACTGTTTGTAGAAAACCATTTTCAGAAAATTTCCATATATTATATATCATAACCTCATCATTCTTAATTCACCAATTACATGGTTTCTTATTATATACAATGTGAAGAAAATACTCAAAACCATTTTAGTGACTTAAAAGCCTAATTTAACAATTTTCCAGCACCTCCCTAATATTTTATATTTTTTCTCATTCTTATTTTGCCTGTAAAGTAATCTAAAGATTTAGTCTCATTTTCCAGAAACTTTTGCGATCCCAATTATCTATTCAATTGGTAATCTTTTTATAAAGATTTATTATACTTTATACACTTTATTATAAAGATGCCAGAGAGAAACCATTTTTGTTACCATTTTTGTTTTTCTTTCTTGGTTCCTTAAAGAACCTCAATCCATGATTCTTTAACTATTTTTTGTCATTGCCACAATAAATTCAATAAATATTTTCCATTTAATCGTAATATCTTTAATTTGTTTTATTCCTAATGTTGACACCAATAAAAATTCTTAAAGATGCAAACATTTTTGAGATGGTTAATGTTTCTGGATTTCTAAAAGGAATCTTTTCTGAAAGTAAATCCATCTGTCACAGAACACTGACAAACCAAAGAGCTGTTTATTGTGCTAGACAGAAACATTCTATGAATGTCAGTAATGTTCAGCACTTATTCCTGACTTTATTAGATCTCTTCATTCTATAGAGAAAGGCCAGTGAATTATTTACACCCTACTAAAGAATTTTCTGTTTTTTCTCTCTCTTAATCTCCTTGTGAATACATATTCACATTCAACATCTATCCCAAAAAACATTTATGACTGTTGGATGGGAATGAATGTTCATGAATACACACTATTATGTCCACTTTACAAAGGGACTGGAATCATTAAATCTGTATGTGTGTGCATAACCGGAAACGTGCACACACATGCCTTGTCTGCGCATATGTGAGTCGTGACTCTCACTCACTGTCCATTTTAAAGGATGCTGGTTTCCAATGCTGTTTTCTTATGCGGTTATATACACATTGATAGTCTAAACACTAAGACAGACTCAGAAATATCACCTAGATCAAATTAGTGATGCGTGTGAGAGCGTAGGTGGCTAGGTGTGTGATAATTGCATGTGAGTGCAGATTTATAAGGTATGAGTAAGTACTGAGCAAGAATGTATGGAGGAGGTTTAGGGATGATTTCTGCACCAGTGGAGAGGTGTGAGGAAGGGGATGTAACAGATTGACTAATTGTTGTAGCACCAGTTGACTAATTCAAGGCAACGCGAGGCCAGGTGGTCTAATTATAGACTCATTTGGTTCATATTCACATACACATGCACACACACCATGTGCAGTGGCTTGCCAATGAGTTTTATCTCAAACAGTGAGCCAATTTTTTTTAATAAATGGACTTCTGGAATAAAAAAACTAATAATCTAGAGTAATATGGAAGATTTATTCATAAAAAAAATGGGGCAGGCTTCAACATTTTTCAAGAAAATAAATAAAAAAGATTTTAGAATATAAATGCCCAATGATTGAAATTTTCCACACAAAAAATATTAAGAATTCTTTGCCTTTTGTCTAAGAAATATACACTCCTAACAACATCAAAGTCATAAATGTATTTTTAATTGCTCTCAGATTCCAGAAACTTATCATTTGACCAAATTTGAGGCTGCACATGATATAGTTCATTGGATTATGATTGGGGGAAAAACCAAAGAGTCTTCAACACAAAAGAGACCAGATATTGTTGACATGCACATCAGATAATGCCACCTCTAAACAGCAAGCTTTTTGGAAATGTACAA
Organism: Notoglanidium macrostoma; assembly: GCA_030068235.1. Classification (NCBI taxonomy): domain Eukaryota; kingdom Metazoa; phylum Chordata; class Actinopteri; order Siluriformes; family Auchenoglanididae; genus Notoglanidium; species Notoglanidium macrostoma. The sequence continues at coordinate 12,176,525 of JAQQZR010000023.1, read as the reverse complement.
AGAATGAAGCCTGTCCTGAGAGCAAGACACAGAATGCAGCACCTGAAATTCGCCAAGAAATTTTCGGCTAAATAATAACCCCAAACTTACAACCAGATCAACACAGAAATGGGTGCACAAACAGCTTAAAATGTTATACATAAAGAATGGTCAAAGATCTCTTTACATGTATTTCCATCCTTACTAGCCATTAGAGAAAGATGTTTAGTGCTGATGGTTTGATATTGGGATGATATTTAATATGCATGAATGATAGCCATTTTAATGATCAAAGCACGTCCATAATAAAATATTTTTTTCTATGTAGTACCCCTGAACAAAGAGTTCTCCATTAAGAAAAGGTTTCAAGTAGACCCCTTTAGGAAACCTAAAACACTTAAGAAAAAAAAACATTTTTTCCTAGAACAGGATGTTATCAAGGTAGAACCCCATTTTACCCCATTTAACCATGTTATCAAGGTTATCTTATAAAGGTAGAACCCCATTAGGTATCAAAAACATTAACTAACCTAAAAAAATACAATGAGAAAGAGTGTATTATTTGTGCACATCCTGCACTATGAGTCATTTCAGGTGGAACAGAGAGAAATCACTAGAAAAGAGAGAAACCAGCATATTACTCAGGATAACGACAAAGTATCTTATGTTCCTTGGACCTTTGATGTGGATCCAGATACTATTTTCAGTACTGACTGAAAAGATAACAGCTTCTTCTATTTACAGCCTCCATTACGGTAAACAGCCAATGCTGTCTGTGGAGACCAACAGTCAGAAATCTATAAATAGCAAGCAGCGTTCTGTAATGAATCCAATGCATGCTTTTAATAAATCTAATTACTACAGAGTCACAGGCAATTCAACACTGCAAACATTTAATTAAGAATCAATTAGTTGGTCTGAAAATAATCCTGTCTCATCGATGTCCTCTTTCAACTATTTGGAGTGCAAGTGATACATAGCTCACTGAGTCATCCAGTGAAGGGCTATTAGAAGTGCAATTGATCAGAAGACACTCTCAGACACTTCAGAGAAAGCATTCATTAATCTGAGCAGCTCAGAGAGTTTGAGTTAAAAGATTTTGAAACGGAATGATTTGTTCTTCTGCCTTATGCAACCAGTCTGTATGTGTGTATGGATGTCTGTATTAACTAAATCTGTCTTCTTAAGTCTTTGAAAAGCGGTTTTGGCCAGTACACCTAATGAAGCACACTCAAGTGTTGAGTGAATGTTTCCAAATTTCTGTTTATATCATGCTCTCATGTACTGAATATTTTTACTTCTTACCTGTGTGAGTGTGTGTAAGATGCTGGCTTTTGCTCTCTCAGAGTCTGTGCTGTCATTCGTCTCATATTTGTTCTTCTTGCAGTTCTTGCAGAGCAGGGACAGGCCACAGAGTGTGAGTGCTCCAGACACAGTTCCCAGGGTCGCTCCAAGAACTGCTGCCACTGAAACGAACATCCTTCAGCCCTGATCTACCAAAAATGAGCCAGGAAAAGAAGTCAGAAGAGGGATGATGTCCTTTTCAATCCTGTGTTTTCATAATGAGATTAGCAAGAGAAGAAATGATTAATGTTAGAGGAGGGAAGAGACACGCAAGTACAGAGGGGATGATGGAGCACCACGTGTGCTTGTATGTGTGTGCGATGCACCGTCTGCTGTATGATGTGTGCTCAGCCAAGCAGATGGTAGCAGAGAGCGAGAACAGAGAGAGAAGGAAAGAAACGGGGGAGGTGGGAAAGAGGGAGGGCTTTGGGAACTGACAAGCTATACTCAATAAAGATGAGTCTGTCACTGACACTCCCACGGCCTCAATGACTGTGTGTGTGTGTGTGTGTGTGTGTGTGTGTGTGTGTGTGAGTGTACATCTGTGTGTGTCTGCATGTGTGAGATCTGCGCATCCATGCGTGCGTGCACATTGACGTCAGAGCTCTGTGAAATCACCTTCACGGAGTCCCATATCTTCAGATTCTTTTCATTGCAGGGAAACCTTGAAAACATTTTCTGTACAATGACAAAATCATTAATGCTAACTATGCAATTTAAAACTGATCCTTTATAAAAAAAAACCAAAAAAAAAAAACAAGATGTTTCTATAAAATGTAATGATGTTCTGTTAATCATAATCACAGCCATAGTTTTAGTTTTTAGTTTTCCTTGTCGAATGTTTAAAATGATGAACACTGCATCACTAAATGCTATTTTTGATTCTCCCCACAAAAGAGTATTCTAGAAACATGCCATGTTGCCTTGGTAACAACCCCTTGCCCCATCCATTTTCAATGTACCTTGCTTGAGTCAAAAACTGAAGCTCATATCTAAGGTCAAACAATACTGAAAATGACAGAGACCCTGAATATGACATGCAGATCTGGGATCAGACAGTGGTACTAAATATGGCAGGTGCATTCAGATCAACTCATAATACTGAATATGACTCTCAAATCAGACAGCAGCACTGATTCTCTAAATCAGAACTGAGATGTAATTCAAATATCAGTGATAAAAATCATGTTCACATCTAAGCTCAGACTACACACTGAAAATGATACTCAGATCAGACAGCAACATTTATGAACCTCAGATCTGAGATCAGATGGCAGCAATGAATATGTCATTTCAGTATACGATCAGACAGAAACACTAAATATGACACAGAAAAGGCAGCAATGATGAATATATCACTTAGAGCTTAAAGCAGAAGCACTGAATATGTCACTTTGATCGACTGCAGCACTACACATGGTGAATATCTGAGATCAGACAGCAGCACTGAATTCCTCAGTGGTAATTGACCTACTTTGACCTACATAGGCTCTGTTGTTCTCATTCAGTTATGAATTATGAAACACAAGCCAATTCTGATGTGCACACCTAAGGTGGGAATCCTGGAGCCAAACTAGAACAAATTCCACCTTTTCTCTTAGAACTCTATCCCATGCAGTGCAATCATTTAAAAGACTAGACTTCACCCACTTGATGGTTTGATGGCCTTCCTTTGAATTTATGAAACACATTTCCAGCTACTAACATTCAGCAACAGGAGCTCTGTATGAGCCAGTGATGTATAGCATGTATAGCAAAACATCATAAAAATCATTGACCACAGCAAAGAGCAAACACTGTTCTGTGCTGCCCCCCTGAGGACAGAAAGACAAGCAAAAGCCTCACATCCTTGTAGCAAATTTGCGTCATTGTTAAACCTGTAATGGACAGGCTACCACCTGTGATGAATCCATGTTATTCATATTATATTGTGAGGCATCGAAAACATCACTTTTATTACATATGTTCTGTCCTGAACCTGTACTTAAGTTCCTCCACATCAGCATTGAGCACAAAACGATCTGGAATTTTTCAATTATTTAAGAATGTATGAATGATGTTTAAGTGACCTGACACAGGAAAGGAATACTAAATAAATGTGTAATGTTTGGCATACTTTATTTTCACATTTTAAATAATATATACATTGTTCAAATTAAATATAAAAACCTTTGTAAGTACTTACACCAAAAAAGATACCAGGAGGAAATTAGAGAATCCTCTCCTTTTCTGCAACCTTAAATGATCTTCTGTAGGACATGTAATGCATTATAACTACAATTTCTAAAGCACCATCATGGTATAACTTATGTATAAAGCATCTACACTTACCAGCCACTTTATTAGGGACACCTTCTCATTCATGCAATTATCCTGTCAACCAATCATATTCGAGCAGCACAATACATAAAATCATACAGGTCATTCAGGTCTGGAGCTTCAATTAATGTTCTCATTAAACATCAGAAATAGAAGAAAAAAAAGTGATGTCAACGACTTCACTTGTGACTGTGGCACAGCCTGTGTGACTGTGGCACAGCTATTGGTGACAGGTGGGTGGGTTTTTTTGTTTGTTTGTTTGTTTCTGTATTTTTTTTTGCTTGTTTGTTTATTTTAAAGTGACATTACAGAAACTGTTGACCTAAGACTTTTACGCAAAAGTATCTGTAGAGTTTACACAGAATGGTAAATGTGAAAAGCAAAAAAAATCCAGTGAGCAGCAATTCCTTGGGCAGAAAGGCCTCGTTCATAAGAAAGGAGAATAACTAGACTGGTTTTAGCTGACAGGTAGGGTACAAAATATCAAAATCACTCTTTACAACTATGGTGAGCAGAAAAACAATTCAGAATTAATACGTCAAACAACAGCAGAAAACTTTGGGTGGTTCCACAGCTAAGTCATGTCCATAATGTTTTATTGGATAAGGTAATGCTACCAACCTATGTTGATGCAACAATATCCAAAGTTTCTGTGCAAAGCTTATATATATCATTGTCATATCCATAACACTGGAACCACCCCTTCGGTTCCACTCCTGGAATCTGGAAGGAAGATGAAGGAAAAGAAAAGAAAACAACAGCTACCTTTTTACTGCCATGTGCTAAAGTGGCTCAAATCTGATTGTTTGCCTTAATGTGACAGATCTGATCTTTTCAGGGCTGTGTGGACATGCAAATCCGATCTTTTCAAATCAGATTTAAGTCACTTCCATATGTGGTCCTAAATCTGATATGAATCTGATTTGCGGCTATGCGACATGAATGAGATGCTCAGATCAGAATTCATGTGGCTTTTTGCCTATGAGCAGGCACTCAGCACTGTCATTATCAGCCAGCACATTGTTTTGTAGATTTGTGCTACCTATTGAGATATGCTACTTACCAGGTGAGTGTTAGGATTAAAGTTAAGATCTCAGGGTTAACTTTAAGCTTTAAGTCTTAAGGTTAAGGTTTGGTTAAGGGCTATGGCTATGATAGAGTTTATTCTTTGCTATTGGTAGCATTTATTCATATCAAAAAGGGTAGGGGTAAGGGATTCACTTGGTTACAATCAAATGAATCCTACATAGTGGACCTTTAACTGACTTTTATCTGCATGGTTTTATTATGCATTGTGCTGCTGCCACATGATTGGTTGATAACTGCATGAATGCAAGATTTTACACAAATCTGGAAAACAGAATCCATTTTCTCTTCTCTCTCCCTCTCTGCCTTTCTGACTGTCTGTCGAGCTGTACACGCTACTCCTGAGACTCCAGTGATCCTGACCCCTTCTGCTTTCCAGGCCTGCCTGACCCATCCTGGTGTCCTACTCCTGGTTGAAGTCATCGAATCACCATGAACAGTCTTGCACTCTAAACTTGACCCTAGTATTAAGTG
>JAQQZR010000023.1:12158006-12169020 GCA_030068235.1 Notoglanidium macrostoma | reverse complement strand
TATTCAGAATTTATATACTTTTGTGAAGCTGCTTTGAGACAATGTCTGTTGTTAAAAGCGCTATACAAATAAAAATTTAATTGAATTGAAATTGAATTTTTTGACAGCTTTTCTTGTTGCATGAGGTAGTACGCTTTGACTTACAGCATTCCACATAAAAATGTTTTTTTTATTTTATTTAGCACTTTATATCTAGGTATATATTATTTATTTTGTCAATAAAATAACAGCTAATGACTATTATATGTCGTTAGGCTCTGGTGACGTCACCCGTGTTTACAAACACAAGCGGAAGGCAGGTGAGGAGAAAGACACGCCTACTCATGTGATGTGGGCGGGGTCTTATCCTCACTTACCAAGATGGCGGCAGCCACTGTGCTCAGCTTGGACAGTTTACCGTCCGACCCTTTGCTATTGATATTGTCATTTCTTGACTTCAGTGATTTGGTCAGGTGAGCGGTAATCGCCTTTCCGAGTTTGTGCAATTAGCCATGGTTAAAGACCTAGTTCGTTAAAGTATTTGGAAAGTTTCGGCTAACTGGTTATTCCTGCTGGAGAAGTAGCAAGCTAGCTTATTATGTTACTGAGTGCACTAAAATGGTGAGGATATACTCAGACATTGTATAATTGCTGTTTTTCAGTGCTTATGCATAGACTGGTTAAGAATGTCATGGAGTCACACTAATCGTATTACTGTGAGGAGCAACATGTTTAGCTAACGCACGAGAGCAAATAGCTAGCTAGATAGCTGTTTATAGTGAGGCTCTTTAACCAGCCAACCACCGTCGCAAATGTAAACAAACCGACTCTCCTGGAACGAGAAACTGAAACTACTGCGGATTAGTTGATGTTAGATAACCGATAGCGTTTTAAGTTGATTAATTTTCTGCATAGCAACACTTATCCTGATATGGTCGCTGCATTGTTCTCTACACTTGTGGGTGCTCTTAGCTAGATAGCCATTAAAAATATTGACATTATCCACAGTACATCCATACCACACACTAGTGATGATGTCACGTCTCAGTAAATCTCACAAAGTTTGGGTCATTTATTGTCTAATGTCAGTTAGCATTTACTGACTTTTTTTTTAATTTTTCATAAACAATATCAATGTTAATTGTTTAGGTTTCTTAATAGACTAACTTTATATATATATATACACACATCTAACAGTAACTTTCTGGCTGCCGTTTTCTACTAAATGGCACAATAAGCTAATTTAAAGTCAATTATTTGAATTATTGAATAATAATAATAATAAATTAGGCAGAGTAATGCAAGTCAATCAAGCCTGACACATTATGGATTCTCTTGTCTGTTTTACAACATTGTAAGGCATAGCACAATCATGTATGCTGTTATTGACTGTATCTAGGTAGACAATAGTGTAGATTTGGTTGTCAGAATGATGTATGAGTGACTTTAATGAAACTGTCATACCACATTAAAACAAGCGGTGATTTGAGGTGAAATGAAATGACTAGTTTCTTATTTACATGTTCCATGCACATAGCACACCCCAATTTACCCTCATATACATCAAATGCCCTAGTTTATTCAAGTGTTATCATATTGAGCCAATAAAATGAAAGCTTTAAAAGGCTACAGCCATCCAAGGTGCAAGGTTGAAGGTAAACAGAGAGGTGAAATCAATGAATCTGAATTAAATGCGCTTATGTCCAAAGTTCTGAAAATAAAGCTGTTCTGTTTGATCCTCAAAAATAGCATGAAAGGTATGCAGAAAAAGAAAACTTGAAATAAAATAACATAATCTGACCCAATGAGTCAAATTTAACTGAAGTCAGATTTAAATTACAAGTTGATTTTTGAATATTAACAAGTTGCTGGAAGGAATATGATGAAAGGACATAACAAAACTCAGTGAAACAGATCACTAAGACAAATGAATCAATCACTGAAAAACAGGTTACTAAAAGAAATCAAATCAAATCTGATGTGTTTTAGTGAACAATTAATTATGTTAAAACCTCAAAACAATTATGTCTGACCATCTTCAAATGCCTTGGTTGTGTGTGGATCACCACATTCATGTCCTCAGTCCAAAGCATGATGTCTTTTGTACATAGTTCAGTTGAAGGACAAATAATAAAGGTCTGTATCTGCATGTTAATTTATTGAACAGTAACACTATCCTAACTGCTTTACTGATATTTTAGTACTGGGATATCCTCTTCACAAGATTTATTGTTGTTGTTACTTCTCCTACTCTACATATTATACTTGCTATGAGTATTGATGTTTATCTTGTTATTGATGCTGCAAATCCAGTTGTTCATATTTACACACACACTCCAACCAGATATAAATTTGATGAATAGCTGTTGTTGGTTTAATTTACGTGGAGTCCTTTTGCTGTCAGATTTGACAATATGCAATTTTGATGAGTGTAATTACAACTTTCGTGCTATTTTTCTAGCTATCACACAGTTTAATAGATTCATAAAAATATTAATTAAAGTAATTCCATTTTAAGCACCCAGATATTACTGAAGGTTGTTAACCTTTCCAAAGGTTTAAAACGGTCTCATTTAAAATGACTACATTACATTATATTGCAGACTCTTTCAGTCTTTTTTTTACAAAAACATGTGATTAATAAAAAATGAACATAACATTGCCTGGTTGTTTTTTTTCACTCTCAGTTGCAGTCTTGTAAGTCGGCGCCTGAATGAGCTGACAGGTCATAACCCCTTATGGAAGAGGCTTTGCCAGAAGTACTGGCTTCTCACAGAGTAAGTTCAACAACTAGCTATTCAACAAGCAGCTTCTCTCAGTATGTCAAACTGAACAACTGTCCTTTTTCCTCTTGATCATTGTGTATTTTAGCCCATTTGATTATGATGTATAAGATGCTAGTTTCCCTTTGTAGAGCTGATAAAGGGCAGAGAGGGCAGAGCTGGCGGGAATTGTTCCATGACTTTTACGCTGACCTCGGGCGCTACATAGATTACTACAGCACACTGAAGAAAGCCTGGGATGACTTGAAGTCCTACCTTGGCCAAAAATGCCCACGAATGATTGCCTCCCTTAAAGGTTCATCCAACCATCCTCGCCTTTCATTTTTGTTTTTCAAAAGGATTGTCAATGCTTTTATGAAATTGAAAACCAGAAATGATCTCCTATGCACCTTGCTACAGTGAATATAATTAAACAGGATGAAAAATGTCCTAACACATTATCAAATATAACTGTCGTGTATTATTCTCTGTCAACAGAGGGTGCAAAAGAGGAAGAACTGGATGCAATTGAAGCCCAAATTGGCTGCAAGCTCCCCAAAGACTACCGCTGTTCTTACAGGATACATAATGGACAGAAACTGGTGGTTCCTGGGTGAGACATGCCCTACTAAGAAATACAAAAATAAGAACTACTTCTGTGTCATTGAAGCCTGCACAAAGCATTTACACATAGTATATAATCAGTTCAAATGTACATAATCAGGTGGTGGTCATGTGACATTTTGCTATGTGAATCAAATCCATTTTTGTATTCACTCCAGCATTACTCACCCTTCATAAAAGGTTAAGAGCAAGTTATTTTAACACTTCCCTGGAAAAAAGCCAGACATTTTTTAAAGAATGTTGAAAATTAAAGTATTGTAAATGCCACTCAGAAAGTATGTATCAGAATAATTTATATTGGTTGGCGTTGATTACCGACGTAAACTGAAAAGAATTAGATCCTTATTACAAGGCAAAGAAAGGCATGGTAATCTTAATTCATCTGGCAGTGAATGTCTCAGTACTGTAAGTCTGATAATGTTTTGCTTCTCCCCCAGGCTGATGGGCAGCATGGCCTTGTCCAATCATTATCGCTCAGAGGACCTGTTGGACATTGAGACAGCAGCAGGGGGATTCCAGCAGAGGAAGGGCATGAGGCAGTGTCTCCCCCTCACCTTCTGCTTTCACACAGGACTGAGTCAGTACATGGCCTTAGAAAGCACAGAAGGACGCACACGCAGCGAGATCTTCTACCATTGTCCGGTTAGAATGCCCTCTCTCTCTCTGTCTCTCTGTCTGTCTGTCTTTCTAGTTCCCCATACTGTAAGAATAACACACAGTATGACCTAAGCTTTTGTTCTTTCTTTCTTACAATGTTGCCAAAATGCCTACATTCATTTTGCTCAAGAAGGGTAAAAGTTTTCTTTCCTCCTTCCACCCATTGCATACAGAAATTTGACACTTGTCTTCCTGCCCCCGAACACTACTAGAGTAGGTCTTTTTGACACAAATTACTCCTTATCATTCGCAAAAAGTATAATAAATTCTTATCAGGGTGTTTGCATACACAGTGAGTTTTCTCTTACACTTACAAACAGAAAAAGAAATATTATTTTAACAAATGCACACAACACACCCAGCAAGTTCAGCAAAGCGTTTAAGGATTTGCTGATTAGCGTATGATACATTCACTTAGAGTGCAATTGGTCTGTTTTTACTTATTAGCGTATATATTTATTATTAGTGTATATATGCCATGTAGTTATTAGCATAGTATATTTTACTTATTATTTTACTTATTACTTATACACACCCACACACACACACAGCAGATGGATCATCAACTTCACTAAATATCAAATGAGCTCCTGTTTCACCACAATAGACTGGTACAGTGACTATAACACCGCTGATCTGATCCATTGGTTGATCTCACTCTCTACTTTTCAATTATTTGTGAATAAGAGCTTTTGAATAAGATCCAAAGGTACTTACGCTACTACATTAGATACAAGATGTCTGACCTGACCCTGACCTGAAGAGAACATGTCATTCTTTTCTGGGAGAAAACCATGACTTCGGTCTCACACGCAGCAGCAAAACTGTCCAAGAGAATGTTATTTGCAAAAAAACAGGGATGTTTTCACTAACCCCCCATAGTAGACATCTCTCCAACCTTGTTTGATATCCTGTAAGTGAATATACTGAGCTTCACAAGCCCCTTAACTACAGTGTCTACATCCATGAAGGGATCATACTAATTATATTACTAAATTAGTAATAAGAGAAGCTCAGGTTTGTTCACTTTGCTAATAGCACTGAAGTTTTTGTGCACTTGACCAATGGAAGACATTTCTCTTTTTTGTCTTTTTTTCAGGATCAATTAGCGCAAGATCCATCTGCTATTGATATGTTCATCACAGGTAGGGCACTGGTATTTGGTGTGTACAGCATACTTTAGTATTTTGATTGCTTTTTTACATTTCTGATAAGCTAAACATCAACCACTTCAACAGTTGAATTATGTGTGATGGAGCAGCTACATTAGACAATGCTGTGGTTGTTAGGTGTATTTGCGTTTTTAAGTTTTCATGCTCAGTCTCTGTTTTGGGCTGCAACTTAAACACTGTGTTAGAACATGACGTGTTTGCCAGATCATATTGATCAAGTCTCTGTAATCTTTCAGGTAAATGATCTTTTGTTGCTCTTTCATGTTGTCTCACTTTCCCAGGGTCCAGCTTTTCTGAATGGTTTACCTCATATGTTCAAAATGTAGTGACCGGAGAATACCCCATCATCCGGGACCAGATATTCAGGTATCTTCTTGTAATGTCTAACAAAATTGGGGACAACCGTAGAGAGGCCTTGGTTCACTTATCTAAGCAGAACATTGCAATCTCCTATGTATTTCTACAGTTGTATCTATGAGGACTTTTCTCTCTATACAGACCACAGGTTTTCAGGAAGGGTCAAGTCTAGGAACTAAGAAGGTCCTTGTAAAACATTAATTTTGTGTTTCTTGAACCAATTATTTTTTAATTTGGAAGTATGTTTGGCTCATTATCTTGTTGAAAGCTCTATCAATGCTCAAGTCTGAACCTCCTGACAGAAGAAACCACATGATGGTGGATCATGTGCTTTTCCTGTTCCAAACATGCTGATGTCACAAGCGGTTGTGATGTGTGACAACTACAAGAATCAACTAAAAAGCCCAATTATAAAACTTTGAATTTTGTTCTTTGTTTCAGATATATGAAATGTTTTTTTTTATGGCTCTAATTGTGCTTAATGGAAAAATCCTCCCTAAATGACTTTCATAGCATGCTTTATAATTAACATGTATTCTTCAGTATTGTCAAGAAATTGTTTTGGAATTAAATTGTGAGTTGACCTTTTTACATCGTTTTGTGACATGTTGTTTATTTTCTCTTTGGCTAATGGTTTCTTGCATTGTCCATAAGTGCCATTTGACTACCCGGTGCCTATGGGATTAAGCTTACTACATCTCTACCTAATGAGAGCAGTGCAGCAGTGCTTTAGTCTTTTAATCTATCCATCTCTCTCTGTACTCTCAGATCAAACAGATCCAGTGTTTCAACTTTCATGCTAATATCTTCATAAACCCCATCAGGCTCCTCATCACATTGATAACTAACTACCCAAACTGAGTCTCTGCCATAACTCAGTGCACCTGTCATATAGCTGCATTGATTTGTGGAATGTTTGCTTCACTAGTTATATGTTGGTGTAGAACCCTGGTGTGTGGGGAGACAGGGCAATTTTTGATGGAGCTCCCTTATCCAATTTTTGATGGAGACAGGGTGATTTTTGACAACACATAAATATCTCACAGCTTTCATCTCATTCAAGTTCAAATTCACGCTCTGTGAATTTATCATCTGTCCTTGTCAACAGTTCTATTTTTTTTCCACTTGGTAGCAGATGACAAAATGGTTTTTACATGTGTTATATTTATACCCCAGGGAAACAGGGAATCCATTTTGCTCATTTTCATGAGAGGGCCATTAATTCTGGAGGCACCATTCATAAAAGTTTGTAGCTGTGCAAAGGTTCTGGCATAATTTGCCTAACTGATGTTTCTCTCACAATTTTAACTTGAAGGATATGAGTTTTGCAATTAACGTGATGCATTAATATGTGTATTAAACATGTAAACATGGTGCTGCATGATGAACAAACATGTAAAAGCAATAGTAACATTTAATGGGTAGTTAAATAAAAAAATTTAATAATAAATAAAAAGATTTTATTTGTTGTTTAGGTACGTCCATGATAAGAAGTGTGTGGCCACCACTGATAACATAACCGTCTCAGTCTCCACCTCTTTCCTACCTGAGCTCAGCTCTGTCCATCCACCACACTTCTTCTTCACATACAGAATCAGGTAAAACACAGAACACTCCTAATAATATTCTGTTGAGCTTAAAAAGGGATGTATGGATCTGTCTTTTACAATCTGTTCCTCTAGAACTTGTAACAGGTTTAAAGAGTTCTTGAAACACATGAAATTATTAAGGCTAATTTAATGAAGTGTCTTCATGCTGTAAGCATCTGTTTAAATCTGTTTCTGTGCATAAGTGAGACATTCAATGTCACATATAGGATGTCATCTAATTAAATTGGAGGTGTAACAGCTTTATCTGGGTTCATGCCAAGTGACTCCAGACTTCAATAACTCTCTTGTGACTGCTTGTAAAATCAGTGGAGTTAGGCCAAAAACATTTTCTTATAAATCTCTGAGGAATGGTGAAATGTCTCTAGGTTTACATTCTGGACTTGCTCCTAATACAAGGTCTGCCAGAACATGCTTTGGCAGATGTGCTTAAATTCCGGTCACATGTCTCTTGCAGACTGGAACATGGAACTGAAACAAGGAAGAGTCAAAGTTCTGCCGTTACAGCTATTCTTAATTTAAGCCAAAAAACTTTAATCAGTATTTGTTTTCAACAGTAAAAGAATTTTAAAATAGAATATCTAAGATAGAAAAAAAGTATTTTCATTCAAGTAAGCTTTACTGAACCAATTAAAATAAAAAAAAGAAGTTAAGGTCACTGGACAGATTTGTCAAAGCCAAGAAGATATGGAAGGAAGTTCATAGCAGAGATACCGTGAGGAGCCTAGCCAGGAGGCACCTCACAGAGCCCAGTCACTCCTTAAACCACAGTGTCCTAATCCTAGCAGAGTAGTTCACCAACGACAACAGATCAAGTGGCCCCCAGCCAGCAAGGGGGGTGAATGGTCACAGTTTGACAAAGATATGATGAATATCATCCTAGTTACAGCAAAAGGGGATGCAGACCGCCGACTCCATACGATGACTGCCATCGTCAGTGGCTATGTGGTAGAAAGGTTCGGCCTTGTCAAGGAAGGAAACATCAAGTCCACCTATACCATGAACCGCAGAGCCGCCAAATCCAGCAGCTGAGGCAAGAGCTCCGCACCCTCAAGAAAAGATATAAAAGTTATATTTAGGTGGAGAAACAAGCCCTAGCTGATCTTCGAGACATCCTAAGGAGAAGACCGGTAACCCTTCAGCGGGCAGGGTGGCATAGAAGAAGGGGAAGATAGAGGGCTAGAAAGTGTGTGGTGTTCATTGCTAATTCCTTTGTCTTTAAAAAAAAAGCTGCTCGGGGACAAACGATGTGGCTGGCTGGTGTGCTCAGCAGAGGAAGTGAATGCTTTCCTGCATGACACTTTGTGCGATCCAATGAGAGAACAGGAGCTTGAATCCAATAGAACCCTCATCAACCCAGCTCCACCAACAATAATGTTCGATCTGAGGGAGCCGAGCCTGAAGGAAGTGGAGGAGATTATTGGGGCAGCACGCTTTGCTTCTGCTCCAGGCCCCAGTGGTGTACCATACATTATGTATAAACGCTGTCCGCAGCTCCGGTGTCACCTCTGGAAAATCTTGAAGGTGATATGGCGAAGGGGGAGAATTGCTGATCAGTGAAGGTGCACAGAAGGCGTGTGGATCCCTATAGAGGAGAACTCAAAATGCATCAGTCAGTTTCGGTCCATCTCACTGTTGAGTGTTGAAGTGAAGGTGTTTTTCAGCATTGTTTCCTGGAGACTCACAGAGTTCCTCCTCAAGAACGACTACATTGATCCCTCAGTGCTGAAGGGTGGCATTCCTGGAGTTCCCGGTTGCTTAGACCACACTGGTGTAGTCACACAGCTCATCAGAGAAACCCATGAGAATAGAGGCGACTTATGCGTGCTGTGGCTGGATTTGGCCAACGCGTATGGATCCATTCCACACAGAGTGGTTGAGCTTGCACTACACCGCCACCAGTGGTTGAGCTTGCACTACTCCGCCACCTTGATTATTACAACAACTTCAGGCTGAGGGTGACTTCTCGGGAAGTAACATCAGACTGGCAGCTGGAAAAAGTGATAATAACTGAGTGTACTGTCTCAGTCATCCTCTTTGCCCTTACGATGATCATGGTGGTTAAGTCAGCTGAGGTGGAATGTAGAGGCCTTCCAACCAGGTCTAACAGGAGTGGCTAGGAAGAGGGCCATCCGATTCGTATGTGAAGCAGCAGAGAAGGCCACAAGGTGGCTGTGGATAGAGAGGGCTGATCCATGGGCAGTTGCTGCTGAGAACCAAGCTGGGGTCTGATCAACCTCAGCTGGGTCGCCTGGGCAAGGGTGTCTGATGTTGAAAGACCCGAAACACCCAGTGACCCCAGGTTACATCACTGATGATACGTCCTATTGCATCAAGAAGATGTATCTTGCACACTGAGTGGCTAATATAGTGTGAAAATGTACAGTTACGCAATACCCTGGTTGAGACCTAGACAATATTTAGCAAAACCAATGCCTGAGACCAAGACAAGTGTATAAATGGCAACAAATCTGAGATATCAAGACATTAGAAAAGTACAAGCAACATCTAGCAATTTGATCAATTCATTTGGACAGTCCCAGATTGGGACAGAAACTTTGAATACGACGAGTTATAGTCTGAACAAGCTTTTAAAATATAATATAAAAATATAATGCAAACATTTCACAGTCACATATACACTCACCATCCACTTTAATAAGAACACCTGCATGATGTGAACATTAACTGAAGCTCTTGACCTGTATCTAGATGAGTATATGCATTGTGCTGCTGCCACATGATTGGCTGATTAAATAACTGCATAAATGAGCAGGTGTCTAGGTGTTCCTAAGAAAATGGATGATGAGTGTATTTTAGCTACTGCTGTAATTATTGTGAACAGAGGATGCCATTACTGACCCGTCTGTCATTTTGAGTTGGTCCTGTATTTATTGTATTTCATAGTCTTTATTAAGCAGTGCATAAAATAGAAAAAAAAGATCAAATTTGAACCCTGCATTGCAACAAATAATTTATCAGACTAGTATTCAGGTTCTGCTGGAATGACAGCATTGGAGAAAGATTACTTTGCACACTGGCCTAATGAAACTCTAACTGTGACTCATTTGGCACCTTGACACTAGCTTTTTACGTAATCATGAGTACCTACAGTACCAGTCAAAAGTTTGCCATTTCTCATGGCAAAAATTCAGTTTGTTCAGTGTGTGGTGTGCAGGATGTTTAGTCACTCTTGCTCATTAGTAATAACTTTACTTTTGATAAGTGTTTATTAGTTAGCTCACTGATGGAGAGGATTGCAGCATTAGTGGTGCGCATCCAGTCTCTAGAGAGGGTTAGTGAGAGTGAGAACAGTGTAGTGTCTGTAGGGGAAAGTCTGGATGCCTCAGGTGGAGATAGAAATCCCCCAGCTCCGGCATTAGAGCCCTCACATCGGGGTGAATGGGTGACGACTCGACGACATAATCGCAGAGTCAAAGCTAACGCTAAGGTTGCCCACGAGAGCACCGCTCCTCTCCACATCACGTGACAAACAGGTTTGCTCTCCTCAGTGCGCCCGCTGAGAAACCTGAAAGAGCTCTGGTTATAGGAGACTCTATCCTAAGGCACGTAAAACTAACAAAGCCTTTACCACCAGCAGCTGTAATTAGGTGTATACCGGGAGCCAGGACGCCAGACATAGCAGGTAATCTTAGGGTCCTAGGTAAGCACAGGTTTTCTAGATAGTTATTAATGTAGGAGCGAATGATATACGCCTTCGTCAGTCAGAGGTTACTAAGTGTAACTTTGTAGAGGTGTTTAAATTAGTGAAGGTGATATCCGATGCAGTAGTATGCTCTGGCCCCATCCCAATGCGGCATGGCGATGTATCTTACAGCAGGTTATGGTCGCTGAA
>JAQQZR010000023.1:12139891-12151512 GCA_030068235.1 Notoglanidium macrostoma | reverse complement strand
CAACCTCTCAACTAAGTAAAGAGAAACTACAGTCCATCATTATCCAGTCTCTTTTAAAGTCATAAAAATAAAGAAAAAATTTGAATTAGAACGTGTGTCCAAACTTTTGACTGGTAGTGTATATGTACACACACACACACACACACATATATATATATATATAGATGTCCTGTGGTGACAGTGGCAAGGAAAAACTCCCTGAAATGACAAGAAACCTTGAGAGGAACCAGACTCGGGAACCCATCCTCATTTGGGTCGGACTGGATAGTGCGATAACAGCTACAAATCTACACTTTAATCACATATTGGCTTCTCAAAAACAGTTTATGCCCAAGTCTCACCCTTGCTTCAGTGGATAATCTCACCTGGATGCTGTATAGTTGTACTTTTGTAGAACTGCTGCTGTAATCATAACGACTGTCCTCTGCAAATTTTTCACAATATGCTCATAATGAACAATGTTTCAAAAATTCTTTGTACTGTTTACTTGTATATAGTTGTACTTACTGTAGCTGTATTACTGTAGTAATTTATAGTCCTACTATCCGATGTCACAGAGAACAAGATGGGTTCCCTTTGGATCCTGGCTATTCTTAAGGTTTCTTGTTTTATTCCCATGTTGTTTTTCTTCAAACTGTCACATCTGGCTTGCTCATTAGGATCTAAATTGCCATCCAGATTTCTGTAAAAGCTGCTTTGTGACTATGTGTATTGTTAAAAGTGCTATACAAATAAAATTGTGTAGATAATGTTTATTTAACATGATTGAGTTTTTGCCACTTTTCAGAAATAATTTAAGTTGTTTAATTCATGTCTTCTTTTGAATGCAATACCAAAACCTTTATCAAGGTAAAAAAAAACAAAAAAAAAAAACCCTGCATTCCTCAACAGTCATACATATGAATTTCTATTCAGGATGACTGCAGCTGTGTGTTTGCTTGACTGCGGTGATTGTGTGACAGTGTTTGTTTATGGCAGGGTTAAAGGCTTTGTTATGTGCGCATAACAAGCTCCTTTTACTGCAAAGGTGTACAATGCAGTGGCAGCAGTTTACCTACCCTGTAAACACTTGGCTTCTGTTTGAGGATCTCACCAACCCACTGCAGGGGTGGTCCAACAGCAAAGTAAAGGTGGGGCAAGATAGGGAGACAGGAGTCTTAAGGAGAAACAGGAGTAGTGTAGATTGAATTGTATTGGCAGCGAGACAGACAAACTGTAGTTCAATTCTGGAGAAGGAGAACAACAAAAGCTAGAAAAGCTGAAGAGAAACCTCAGTGCATACAGAGACCTCAATTTCATCAGAGAGAGACAGGGGGAGAACAGGTATGTCATATAATGTCATTTATATCTGGAGCAGCAGTTATAAAATCAATTGTTCTTAACGTAGTTAATATTGTTTTTACACAAGTTCCTGAAATTCACTTAGTTGGAGTAAACTTAAATATTTAATATCAATATAGTTTGCACATTAATTGTTTTACATCTTTGACCTTTTTTCTCCCATTTAGATTCAATTGAAGCCAATGTTTATTTTTTAGGTAAATTACATTTTTGTATTCGTTTTTTTTTTTTAACTAACTGTTCATTTAAATCAGAGACAGCAAAAGGCAGCATCATTTAAATTTTTTAGGATATACTGGAACTAGATATTTAAAAAAAAATTTACATCTGTTCTCTGTCCCTTTCTTACAGGAAACTTGGCTGAGATTTCCTGGAATATAATCCAGATGGGATAAGTGTCTTGTTGGCCTTAAAAGTAGCAGTGGGAGAATCTGACCATCCAAATTGATATTCCTCTTAGTACCTACAGAAAAGAAGCACTGGAAATCACTGACAAGGTTCTCCATCAGCAAGGTGAAATAACCTAGAAAACTCTGTCTAAACACAAACATAGGGAATCAGTTCTCTCAGTCCAGCACTGGTTGGTGTTTCTTCTCCATGTCGGAGATGGATTGGTCTCTTGTTTCTCCCTCTCCTCTTCCCCAGTGTGACTACGGAGAATGGAGTGCTACACGAGTGCTGATTCCAACCATTTACCTCCTAGCCTTCATCATTGGTACATTTGGGAATGCCTTTGTTCTCTGCGCATACCTGAACTGCCGTGGAAGATGGTTATGGAGGATTAGGAGCCACAAAATATCGGAACCTTCCTACAGACCATCCTCCTCTTCACGTTCCGTAACAGAGTCTCTGATTGTCAGTTTGGCCCTGGCTGACCTTGCTTTTGTCACTACTCTCCCTTTGTGGGCAGCCTACACAGCCCTGGACTATCACTGGCCATTCGGCAGCTTCCTTTGCCGAGCGAGTAGCTACCTGGTGGCACTAAACATGTACGCCAGTGTGTTCTCCCTGGCTGGACTCAGTGTTGAGCGCTACTGTGTGATCAAACGACATAATCCTAGCAAGAACCTTGCACCAGTTAGAGCCTGGTACATCGTGGGGAGCGTGTGGACGGCAGCCAGTGTCCTTGCACTTCCCGCTCTACTTCTACGAACTGTCCGAGAGGTGGAGGGACATTCTGATTGGCTTCATGATGGGGAACATGACAATAATAATAGTGCTCTGCAGTGCTTGTGTGACATGGACTATTCCATCTTGGTCTCACTAGACCTTGATCCAGCATCACGTGAGCGAGCCGAGGTGATGTGGTCAGCACTGCTAGGTTTGAAGTCTACTGTCCTGGGTTTCCTGCTTCCTCTTTTTGTGCTGCTGCTTTGCTACTGCTCCCTGGCACATTTCTTGTCCCGCCATTTTCGTATTGGACCTCGTCCCGATCGACAACGCCAGCGCAAGCTCCTGCGCATTGTTATTGCCCTTGTGCTAGCCTTCTTCCTCTGTTGGCTGCCCTTTCATGCCAATAAAACCCTGTCAGATTTGGTTGAACTTGATATTTTGCCCTACTCCTGCAGCTTTGACCGCTGGCTGGTTGCTATCCACCCTTATGCAATCTGCCTAGCATACATGAACAGTTGCCTGAATCCACTGCTCTATGCCTGCTGTGATCCAACCTTCTGTCAAAGATGCAAATGTGCAGTCAAGCTTGTTTGGAGGAGATGTGAGGGAGAAAGGAATGATGCAGAAGAGAGAGAGACAGGAACAAGGGATGAGCTGGAAGAGGATAAAATAGTGAGAGATACGGGACACAGCTCCAAAACAGGAACAGATTACTTTAACTGCAACATATAGCAGTTAATATGAATTTAAATATGAAATATTTTTATATGAATTACTGAAACCATCATGAGATGTAGATTGCTTGCCTAAGTTTGTTTAGTAGTACTGAAAGTGTATGGTCAGAACTGGAAAACTGAAATTAACACGTTATATTTTTTCCCCCATGAGTGGGTGCTAAGAATTCCTCTAAAATCTCTTACAAACATGGACTGAACTGCTGCAAGGAAACGCTGACCATGGTGACTTTAAGGCAGAGGGAAACCTAGAACATAAATCTTTGGACTGTAATTAACTGAGTAAGTTCATAATACGATACCAATTTAATATGTACTTTTATTATTGTTACATCCTCGTTACACTTGGTAATCTTATAAATGTGAATGTAAAATGTGTCGAAAACGAGAGCAGATAACAGGGTGTAAATATTCAGACCTTCATGTTCTGTTTTTTTTCCTCCACCAAATTTGGGTTAAAACACCAAATAATCTTCAAGTACATTAATGAAAAAAAATTTATTTTTAAATGGATATTGACAAAAAGAACAGTAAACTGGAAAATGCTCCATACAGAGGTTGTAATAGTCAGAGGAGTTCAAGATGAACTGTTTTTTCTTTCATTTCACATTGTTAATCCATGCTTTATTTCAAAACTCACCTGCCTCCGACACTCACGCACACTATTTCACACAAACGTTCACACACAGTCAGTTCCCAGGCTTAAGCATAGTACTGCAGGTTGGCCTTTTTCTTGGCTTGCACCTCCAGAATGCCCTCCATGTAGTCTTCATGGTTCAGCTCGGTGGCCCCACGGCGCAGAGCGATCATGCCCTAAGAACACAGCGCACACACACTTAAAAATATTAAACGGACAAAAAAAATGTAACACAAAATATCATTATTCCACACAGACCTAGGGCCAATATCAGTTACAAGATTTTTTTTCCCCTAGCAGGAAATCTGTTAAAAGTCATAACCATACCTTTCGCAAAGATATAAACACAAATTCGACTTTTTACAGTTTAAATTGACCAGAATTACAGAATATTCTTGCTAAAATCCAAGCAAGGAGTTGGGGAGTAACTAGAGAGAAATCTTCTGCAGGATTTAATTCATGTTACGTGCTACACTGGAAAGAGGGCAGCATGTGGACATATGGACAAAAAAATGTGACCTGCATTAAAGATGATTAATATTGTGATGAGGAGAGATATTAGATAAAAGGAGAGATAAGTTAGGACAATAAATACATCAATATTTTTTCTATTATTATTATTTTTTTTTTATGTCTACCTTGCCAACCAACAGGCCAAATCCGTTTCAAATCCCAAATCCCTGTGTGCTACTTATATGCTCTACCTATAACCTATGAAGCATTACTTTGTGCACCCCAAGTTGTGACCTGTGCTACTGTTTAGATAAGTATGCCAAGTCAAACACTCAAAATGACCACTGTGACATTTACCAATTTATCAACTTAAGTATCAGGAGTCACTATCTGGTAGACAGCAAACAGAATTAAAATTAAAGCTAATATTCAATGACTATTACTCAGAGAGTATTACAGAGAGATTGCGGGGTGTTATATATAAAGTAGATATCCCCAACTCTGCCGTACACCAATAAATATGTCCACTCTTTGGTCCTACTGAAATTTATTTGGAGGACCAGATATAGAACATTTATCATGGCCAGTGACTCAGTGATGCCATCATTACCAACTTTCACAACAACGTTAAACATCTGACTAATGACGAGGACCTAACTGGAAACAAAAACAAAACAAAACAAATACAAAATGCCAGTACTCACCGCCTCTACACAGACAGCTTTACACTGAGCACCGTTAAAGTCATCAGTGCAGCGAGCCAACTCCTCATAGTTCACATCAGGACTAAAACAGAGAGCATGTAAAAAGTCAGAACAAGTGAAAACAAGAGATTCCGGTGGAGGATGACGTTAGTTTATAAAAGTCGTTAGGCTTGGGATCAATGTCTTTTTAATGCACCGGAAAATCTTCCTGATGATTATCGATATACGTCGGCATTTTTCAGACAAATAAATAGCCATGAATTATCTGTTTTGCAAAGGCTCATCGTTATTCAGCGTCACAAGGAAGAACGAACTGATGGAGCCGTATTTTTATTGCCTCCTTGTGGTCTCCGAAAGCTATTATTCCAGACTGCACTAAACACGAGACTAACTGAAGAAAATGGAGTGGAAACATTTCAGGTGTCTAATTTAAACGTCAGATAATTTTAATACATTGTTGCCTCAAAAACATATGAATAAAATAATGTGCCAATCAACAACCGGTATATTTTATAACCTCCCTATAAGTCATGCATGCTGTGAAGATACAGGCATCCACTGGGAGAGAAAGAACCATTTGAAAGATGATGGAGTCTACATAAGTGCAAATGGTCAAAGTACAAAAATATCTTTAGATTGCTTGAGAGGTGACCAGTTTAATACTGTTACGTTCTGTAAGTATTTACAGCATGATTTACAGCAGACAACTGCATCTTATATATATTGATATTAAGAGTTTACTGTATGGCAATATAAAACACTTCAAATCTGTTTTTAAGAAAAGAACCAAATAACGAACACAAAAATCAATTATTGTGATTATCAAAACAGTACTGAGTCCATCAGATTACTCCTGAACAAAATATAACACTGGCAAAATATCACTGTTTAACTGTTAGTACTGCAGTTGTCCATTAAAAAAAAAAAACCTTAGATTCCTATGTACCAAGTTTCTCTGCATGCATATTATATTTAGACTGAAAGTAACTTTTATAACTAAAATCTTATTATCAGGATATAAACATAGTCCCAGGGCATCACTCGGCGTTAATAAACCACAGAGGGAGCATGTACCTGACGTTCATCTTGCGTGAGTGGATCTGCATGATACGAGCCCGAGCTTCTTCATTAGGCATGGGGAACTCAATCTTACGGTCCAGCCGTCCTGAGCGCAGCAGCGCAGGGTCCAGAATGTCCACTCTGTTAGTAGCAGCAATCACCTGCAACAAGGAATGAATCACAATTAAAATTTCACATAGAGTAGTGCACGATGTAGGTATAAATGTCAGTAATTACTAACTAAAATGAAATACAATTTACCATAAGAAGTGTAATTTTAGGATCCATTTAAAGATGAGCTGTATTCTGAGCTGTACTAGCATATGCACAGAGCAATGAATCTGTAATTACTAGGACACTGATGTCTTTTAAAGGGGCCAGCTCCTTCCCAGAATCCAATTGGTTGTTTTTGTTTATTTGCTACTGCATTTTGAAAGCATGTGACCCCAACTGGCGCTGAACAAGAAAACTATTTCTAATAAAAAAAAGGAAGAAATTGTCATGGAAGATGATTATAAGGAGTTGAATATCAGTCTAGACATAGACGGGACCAGTTATCATGAACAAAATGCCTATGGTTCTCCAATCCTGCCAACTCATGAACAATAATGGCAGACCAAAGAAGGGGTAAACTCCTACAATACCTCTAGCTGTGGAAGATTATCAGCCTCAGTGAGTAGTGAAACTGAAGTTTATCTATCTTTATCACACAGCTTTGGTGAATATTCGATTCTGATTGGTCAATTAGGGCACGGTCATACAGAAAAAGCAGACTTTTGCTATGGACCATGTCATTAGAGGAGGCAATAAAATGTTTTTTTAAATCACTTTTTGTCAAATTATTAATTTTTTAGTAAGTAGCCTCGGAAATGGCGTCTCACTACTACGTCTCACAGTGTCTTCTGGGAAGGGTGGGCTGGCCTCTTTAACCATGATTAACAGCATAACTTTAGCAGCTCTCAATTACCAGGTAGACTAATGAGAACACTTCCTACAACATTGATCATGGGTGATCTTTTCTCTTTTCCGTCTCTTGGCAATAAACATTAGCAAAGATATTTACGAGAACTGTGTGAGTGAATGTCCTTTACAACAGACGGTCATCTTTAGCTTTTAACGAGCTCGGGTTCTACCTTGACTTGCATGTTAGGCTGGAAGCCATCGAGTTGGTTTAGCAGCTCCAGCATGGTCCTCTGCACCTCTCTGTCTCCAGCCTTCTCACTGTCAAAGCGCTTGGTTCCGATGGCGTCCAGCTCATCGATGAAGATGATTGAAGGGGCTTTTTCTTTAGCCAGAGCAAAAGCATCACGTACCAGCTTGGCACCATCTCCTATAAACATCTGCACCAACTGAGGACCTGCTAGCTTCAGGAACGTTGCCTGAGAGATGCAGATCAGAAGAAAAGAGTAAAACGGGCACAATGAGATTAATTTTTAATGTTTGTCAAGTGAGCTTGCTTTCACTCCTTATAAAACTAAAAACTTTGTAAAATGTTACAAAATGGTCATCCAGGCTACGCCTGTGCCCGATACCCTGTACCTAAACACAACACACTACATTTTTATGTCTATGTTGAACATTACACATCATTATCTGAAGGTGTTTAAAACTAGCTTAATTCCTGATCTTCTGCAGATGGAATCAAATAACTCGTATTTCACTGTGTGAAGCTGCTGCATCTTTCAGTACATAATGCAGTAATGCAGTTTTAGTCAAGAAAATAAGCTTAGACTCTAACCAACAAGTAATCTGAATAACTAGTTTATTTTAGTTACCTTAGTTTGTGCAGCACAAGCTCTGGCCAGAAGGGTTTTGCCAGTTCCTGGTGGTCCGTACATCAGAACACCTTTTGGTGGCTGGATACCCAAATTCTCAAACTTTTCCTTATGGTTCATGGGTAAGACGATCGCTTCCACCAGCTGAACAGGAACACAAACAAAGAGAACATTACAGCTAAAGATTAGATCTCGGTGACAAAAACAGAACCGTACTGAAATAGATAAATGCAGGCTGCAGTGAGCATCAGTGATTAAAGCATGAACTCTGGTACCTCTTGGATCTGTTTGTCGAGGCCTCCAATATCACTGTACTGCTCAGTGGGCCTCTCATCCACCTCCATGGCCTTCACTCTAGAGTCATACTCAGTGGGCAGAGTCTCTAGAATCAGATACGAGTCCTTATTCACACCCTACACACACACACACACACACACACACACACACACACACACACGTTTGTTTACAGGGAAAACAATCCATCTTTCTTTAAACAAAATCTCAATCTTTCTTTAACAAAAATGCATTATGAAATGAGGTAATGCAAATATTTACATACCACAAGATCTCCAGGTTTCAGTTTCTCAGCATCAACCAAACCAATTACTGGCAAGAAATATGTCTGCAGGAATTATGCATTATAACAAAAACATTAGAATTATGCATTATAACAAAAACACATCCAAACAGTAAAAAAAAAAGAAACTTTCAGTATTATTCTGACAAATGGGCTAGTCATAGGACTATAAAAACATGAACAATTAAATAAAATATATGCCGGACCCACCTGTCGTGTGGATGTCTTGATGACTGCACACTTCCCTTTTCTCTGCGAGTCCAGATCGATGTTAGCGCCGTCCTCCTCCTGGTCATTGGGGTCCACATCCAGTAACTGCAAATGACACAGACATCAGAGTGAAACATACCGATACACATGTACAAGAGTTGGAACAGAAACGCCGCAAAACCATCCAATGTTTCTTATAATGAACTGCTGCATATTTAACACCGAGTTGCAGTAAAATTCACATATAATATCCATGTGAATAAATACAAAATGATGCACGTGCATAGTCCTAATGCAGAACATTTCATCACAAAGATGTCAGACTAATTAAGCGAGACTAATTAAGCCTGCTTAAAGTTTGCTCTACATTTGTGCACTAACTGATTTAATGGGATTTCTTTAGCAAGTTATTTAATTTGTTCATAGGCTGATGGCTGGAATTGACAAATGCTAAACTTTCAAGACTAACTGCACACCACACGGTAACAAATCTGATGTCCTGGAATATGATATCCTGAATATTAATTTTCAAATTTCAAGTGGTCAAACTATCAACAACAATTAAGAGATCTGAACTTTCTTTTGATCTTTCTGCACAAAGATGTGCAAAGACACGTTTCCCTTTCATTTCCACCATCTTGTGTTTATGACGATTAAGATCATGATATTTTAGACTACGTTATATTACCATGTAAACTTTAAATCATAACACTAACACAGAACAACTTTGCTTACCTCTATGACATTAGAGACAAGATATGGCAGAGTTTTATTGACTTTAATCTTCTCTGTGTTTTCTTTGATTTTGTCCTTCATCGCCTGTAGCTCATGAGTGACTCGCAGCACCTCGCTCTTCATGATCTGTAACCAACACGGCATTCAGGTTACAGGTCAACAAGGTGTGAACTTATTTGACCAGAAAAGTCAAAATTGCAACTCATTGTTGTGATCAGCATTACAATCGCTTACTTTTATTTCACTGTCCAGCAGTCTGGTTCGCTGAACTATTTCCTCAGTAGACATCTTTAGGACCTCCTCACCGATCCCATCCTGTGAAATGCAAAACAGCTTTAAGTTTTCAGAAAAACAGCGCAATCTTATTACACTGAGGTGTCAAACTACATCTTGATTTATAACTGGCAGGTTTGCAGCTATGCGCTTCATCATGGTGATGAGTTTAAGGCAGGTAGTTGACATATAAAGATAGAATAAGTTACAAAACCCATCTTATAGCTAGTTTGTGGGGAAAAAAACTTTAATTGTATGCTTACATCCAACAAATGCTCCATTCCTTAATATTTAAGCGAACATATGACTACTTGAGCATTAGGCAGCTAGCTACCTAGCTTGCTAACAAAAGTGCTAACTAGCTATTATTATGATAGCCATCATAAAGTCTGCTTAACAAGCGGTAGGCTATAATGATTACTTAATGCATGTTCACCCAGCATGAAACCGCACAATATATTTGTAATTTAGAATTTAAGGAATATAGTTAGTGCTCCAAACGTGCCAAATCATGAATCGACACTGGAAATTCACTGTGTCATGCTACAGAACTCCAGATAGCGGCATCCGGGAGGAATTAGCCAGCCTGCTAAACATCAGTTTATTGCGATTAACCATCAGAAATCACGCGTCCACATTTTGCCCATGTTTTGAAACTAGAAGGTGTAATAAAACGAAAGAAAACACGAGATATTAAAGAAAATAAAAACAAACCTCCACTTCATCCCAAACTGATCTGTCATTCAAAGACGCCATCTTGCAGAGATTGGCTTTTCTTCTTTGCTCATTTCTGTATATCACCAAACACAGCCACGCAGCGCCGGCGCCCCCTTTCGGCTTGGTGGATTAACTTCAGGGCAAAAATAGAATAGACTTGAATAGACTTGAATAGAATAGAATAGAATGCCTTTTATGGTCACTATACGCATGTACAATGAGATTAAAAGCAACTCCTTCAGTGCACACACATATGTAGAACACAAAGACAGTTGAGAAATTGTGACGCTATATACATGTATGGAAGGAAATAAATAATTATTGCACTATTGAATTATTGCACACAATTTAAATATTGCACGATAATAATGATCATGTGCAGTATGTAGTGGATGTTGGACCCTGAGAGTAATGATATTGTCCAGTAAAGTTGATTGATAGAAGGAAGTCCAGGGGTTAGGGGGTTAGATTGTGTAATCAGTGCATGTGTGAGTTTAGAGTAGTTATGGCTTACCTGATGACCTGAGTACTATGGGGTCATCAGGTACACTCTTTATAGTTTCATAACCAAAGTGAATTCCATTTTGCCACAAGAATACTTTGCAGTTCAGAGGGCAGGTAATTGCCCTTTTTTGGAGCATGAAAGTGTCCTGAAGTCATTCATTCATCTTCACGAAGCACTTTATCCTGGTCAGGATGTCGCTGGTGCCTATCCTGGAAACACTGGGTGTGAGGCACAAACACACCTCAAACACAGCCAGTAATAACCATTTTGCATAACCAGTCCACTGTATGTTTGCTAGGAAACTGTAGAACCTGGAGGAACCCCACATGGACATAGAGAGAACATGCACAGAAATAACTCAGAAACAGTAACCCTATGCTCAGGATCATACCCCATACCTGACATGATGAATTTTACTTTAAAATAAGATTGACATTATAGTGCTATGCAAATGACTGCATCAACAAATAATGTTTCCTTATATGTTCATGGCATGTTAATAAAAATATTAAGATTAACAGAATATATAGATCCTTTCCAATGTATATTTTCCAAAAAGATTTAAATATTAATTTCAAATAAGGTTGAGGGTGTGACCGTGACCAAGATAAAATAGTGATAGATGAATGAACGAACGTGAAATTTTAGTTGCTTAATTATAATTCCCATTAGTTTAACATGGAAGATATAATTGGGGCAGCATGGTGGTGTGGTGGTTAGCACAGCAAGAAGGTCCTGGGTTCGATCCCCGGGTCACCCAGGGTGCCTTTCTGTGTGGAGTTTGCATG
>JAQQZR010000023.1:12082195-12094680 GCA_030068235.1 Notoglanidium macrostoma | reverse complement strand
ACACACACACACACACACACACACACACACACACACACACACACACACACACACACACACACACACACTTACACCAATTTTAATGAAATACTTCTGTTAAGTTATTGTTACGACCCGGTCTAGGTCGGGCTGCAACATACAAAAGAGGATGAGACCAGAGATAAGTTTACTGTATATTTAATTCGTGCTCATATCTTTGTGTCCCAAGTAGTTAAAATCTTCAGAGGCTGGCAAGGCCAAAATAATAAACAAAACTCCCTCTACCTATTAACAAATACACTAACTTATCTAATCCAAAGAAAAGAAAAGAAACATACACCATCTACCCTCACTCCCTATCTAACCCAAAACCAGGAGAAAAACAGATACACATAAATGGCACCGACTTCCTACTAACCACTGGTTACAAATGTTACTTACAGACAGGCAATATTTACAAGTATATACAAGAGTACTGCATTAACCATAGCGGCGAAAACACACACATAATCAAAGCCGGGCAGAAAGTCATTCACAGAAAATCAGTAAACACACAGACGCAATTACGTCACACACAGGGACACAAATAACAACAGAACAGGTCTCCCTCCAAGTATCGTTGGATGAGGTTTTAAAAAAGTGCACCCAGGTTAGCAGGTAATCTATTGGCTATATATACTATATATATATACTATATAATTACTATATAAGTAATTAATCATTCAATCCATCTATTTATCTATTTGATTGTTTGTTTTAGTCTCATAACTTGTAACTTGTCTTTGGTCAAGTTATAGCTTTACCCATATCCTGATGTCATACTTAATAGTGGTCCCTGAATAAGCCAGAATAGGAGCTAACTAAATTAATTATCTCCGAATGAAAGTGTCGAACTCATTTCTGCTCCTCAAGAAAGTATTTTGATTTGTTCTGATCTATTGTTGAATTGGTTGTTGGAGTGCAAAAATAAGCCCTCATAGTTCTGTAGTGAGTCAATACGTTTTTGAATATATATCTGATAGGAAACTAAATAAATTACACAACTCTTTATTGATGCAAAGCGTTATGAAACTGACATGTAAGTCACATCCTCACTCATGGTTAGCAGGTCATCTATTGGAACCTGGGGTAGAATGATAGGTACAACATATATTTTTAATATGAAAATTTTATTTTTAATATATATATACTAGATTGCCAATATAATTTTAATTATTGGCCTGGGAGTTTGAGGGTTCTGCACAGTATCTTAGCTGTTCCTAGAACTGCACATTTCTGGACAAAGGCCTCCATTGTTTTACCTGGATTCTGTTGGAGCCACTCTCCAAGTTTGGGGGTCATAGCTCCTACTGCTCCTATTACCACTGGAACCACTTTGGACTTCACCTTCCACATCTGTTCCAGTTGTTCCTTCAGGCCTTGGTACTTCTTTATCTTCTCATGGTCCTTCTTCCTGATGTTACTGTCAGCTGGGATTGCCACATCTATTGCACCACATGGCACCACTATGTCTGGTTGGTTGGCCAGCAGCTGCTTATCTGTCTGGAGCTTGAAGCCCCACAGGATCTTAGCTCTGTTTTTCTCAACGACTTTCAGTGGTGTCTTCCATTGGGACTTGGGAACTTCTAGCCCATACGTGGTGCAGATGTTTCTGTACACTATTCCTACCACTTGGTTATGCCTTTCAGTGTATGCTGTTCCAGCTTGCATCTTGCACCCAGTTATTATGTGCTGGACAGTCTGAGGGTCATCTTTGCACAGCCTGCACCTTGGGTCCTGCGTACTGTGGTAGATCCCTGCCTGTACCGATCTGGTGCTTACGATCTGTTCTTGTGCTGCCATGATCAGAGCATCTGTGCTGTCCTTCAGGACTGCTTTTTCTAGCCATTGGTAGGATTTCCTGATTTCAGCCACTTTCTCTATCACTATCTGCTGGTGGCACATTCCACGATGCTTTCTCATCCTCCTCATCATCTTCTGTCTTCTGCTGCCTGAGACACTCTTTCATCAGCTCGTCTTGGGGGGGCCATCTTCTTGATGTATTCTCGGATGTTCCTTGGTTCATTCTGGGTAGTGGCTCTGACACTCAATAATCCTCTTCCCCCTTCTGTCCGTTGTTCGTAGAGTCTCTTGGAGCTGGACTTCGGATGGAACCATCCATTCATTGCGAGGAGTTTCCGTGTCTTGATGTCAGTAGCATCTATTTCCTCCTGTGGCCAGTTCACTATTCCAGCTGGGTATCTGATGGGTGGTAGACATTGATGGCTTGGATCGAATTACTACCATTTAGAGGGCTTCTGAGCACCTGTCTGATGCTATGGAGATATTTGGCTGTGGCTGATCTTCTCGTAACCTCATCCTGATTCCCATTGGCATGTAGGATACCAAAATACTTGTAGCTGTCCTGTATATCTGCTATTCTGCCCTCTGGTAACTCCACTCCCTCAGTCCTGATCACCTTCCCTCTCTTAGCCACCATGTGTCTGCATTTATCCAGTCCGAATGACATCCTGATGTCCTCGCTGTAGATTTTGGTGAGGTGGATCAGCGAGTCAATGTCTCTTTCACTCTTCGCATACAGCTTGATGTCATCCATGTACACGAGGTGGCTGATTGTTACTCCACTTCTGAATCTGTATCCATATCCACTCTTTGTGATGTGGCTGAGGGGGTTCAGGCCTATGCAGAACAGCAGTGGGGACAGTGCACCACATGAGCTTTGCTCATGTTTTGACTCATGTGCCTGCTATGATGCCTGAGAGGAGCTTACATGTTGTGAAGGGGCAGGTTGTTGGCCTGTAGTTGGATGGCAGATTGCCCTTTTGTGGATCCTTCATGATCAGGCTTGTCCTGCCTTGCGTTTGCCAGTATGGGTGAGTGCCCCTTGTTAGCAGCTCACTCATTTGTGGTGACAGGTGTTCATAGAGTGCTGTTAGTTTCTTCAGCCAGAAGCTGTGTATCATGTCTGGCCCACGTGCTGTCCAGTTCTACATGCTTGAGACTCATTGCTGGATATCGGTCTTGGTGATGGTAACTGGTTCTTGTTCTGGGAGATCACTGGGGTCTGCTCTTATGTCATCCAGCCACTTGGCATTGGTGTTATGTGATGCCTCCTTCTCCCATATGTCCTTCCAGCATTTCTCAGTCTCAGCTCTGGTTGTATCTGATCTTCCTCTGCTGTTGTTCCTTTGCAGCTGTGAATACACCCTAGATGGTTCTTTGGAGAAGAGGCCATTTATTCTTTTGCCCTCTGCTTCCCTCGTGTATCATTTCAGTCTTGTTGCCAGAGCTGTGAGTCTTTGTTTGGCAGTCTCTAGAGCCTCGCTTATGGAAATCTTGTTGTACTTTTCAGCTTAGCAGTGGTGGTGGCAGACTGTCATTATGTGGTGTCATGTCTGCCAGGGGCTGTTCATCATTACCATCAACAGCTCTGATAGTAACTTTCTTCTATTGATGTTATGTGTATTTAAGTCTCTTGCACATGTTCTGAGGTAGGCTTGTGCCAGCATTAGGGGTCTAAGCCTGGGGACCCTTACTGGATGTTCTTGCCTTGACCGGGACCGGAACCCTGGTTTGAGTCAGTGGTCAATGTAAATGACCAAATTGAGGAACATGGAAACCTAATGGACACAGAGCTGGTCTCCTGGGTTTCCTTCTTTTAAAGGCAACGTTGATACCGCTATACTATCCAGCTGCTGGAAATATACATAAATAATAAAATGTTAACCGCATGGTAATGGTAATAAAATGTTAACAGAATGGTAATGGTAATAAAATCTTAACAGCATGGTAATGGTAGTGAAAAGCCCATGATTGAAAAGATGTGGGAAGCAGTGAGTTCCAAGTGTCCTATAGGTTTCCATGTTCCTCAATTTGGTCATTTACACAAAACAAACTGTTGAAGCATGCACAAAAGCATATTTTTTACTTGAGTTATATCTAAGCCTTGATCTGAATTATATTTCAGCCTTTAGCTGTGCTTCAGCAGTGTGCATTCTTGTCTCAATTAAAAGTCGATAAAACTTCTTGAAGGTGCTCCTGAGCAAAGGAGTCAAAATCTCACTGGACTAACAAACTTTATTTGACCATATTCAGTGGTAACTCTGTATCGTCATAATTCTGCCAGTCAGAAGAGACATTTACATGTTACATTTACAATCCCAGTGCAAGAGAGGACAGAAATACATTGACCTATATGACTTATATCGCAAATTGCACGTTGCCACCTATCAACACTTTAAAATGCAATTTTGTCTTTTAACCTTTAACTACTTCCTTCTGTTAAATACTTCTTCAATTCTTAAAAGCTGGTTGATTTTGCCTTTCTGTTGTCACAAAAGCATGCACAAAACACTTTGGATGGATGTAAAAAAAAAAAAAAAGGTTGCCAAGTGAATGCTGTGAGGATAATAAGGATAAATAGTATGATAAAACCATTGGTAAATATTTACATCTTGCAGAGTACTATGAAACAGATCACTTTAATTATGAGTACACTTTTTAGAATAATATGCCAACAATTTATAGGATAAGGCATACAGATGATAGATGCAATACCTTTCTGGGATGTTGTTGAAGTGTACAGCTATTGATTGGGGATGGTGTACTATAGTGCTTTGCATCCTATGTGAATATGTGTCCTTGTCCTCTAGATTCTCTTGAAATAATGTCATGATCGTTACCAACACTAAATGTGTTTTTTAAATTGATATCTTTTGGTTAACTCCATTTTGAGTGCAATATATATATTAGTTGTGAAAACTGTCTATTGTGTGTGGCAGTTCGTGATGTTAATGAACCAAAAGTTATAGAAGATATTGCTGTGGATGATGAAAAAAATGAGAGGAATGCTGATCCCTGCACCTCAAGTAGCTGCATGTGGACGAAGTCCAGTGATGGCAAAGTCTATGTGCCCTATGTTATTGCCAACCACTTCAGTATGTGAACTACACACTCAGCACCTAACTTATTTTCTGTACTGGAGATTGGATGAAAGATATACATATAATTTCTCTCTCTCTTTCTCTCTGTCTCTCTCTCTTTGGTCTTTTATTATGGTGGATAATCAATTATCAGCAACAGACATTAATGCTGCTAAAACATCAGTATTGTTATCTGAATGATTAGCTATAATATGTGTTCACAATTCTGAATAATCTTGGTTTTGATCCAAAGATTTCATAAGGAATTCTTTTTCTGGTCTGCTTTGTCCTTCATCCCCTCAGCTTCCAGCGAGCTGCAGATCATCCAGCGAGGTCTGGATTCCTTCTCTTCTGTTACATGCATTCGCTTTATTCAACGTTCTAACCAGAGGGATTACCTCAGCATTGAGTCTCGTAGTGGGTAAGATATCTTAATGGTTAATTAATTATATTAACAATTAATATCTAAATAAAAATAAATGTTGATATATTTTAAACATATTAGAAACTAAATAATGGGTTTAGATTTAAAAATCAAAATTTTAACACAATTATAAATTTGGTGTGAACTAGGTGTGAATGAGTATGTGAATGTGTGGGTGTATCCAGGGTGTATTCCTGCCTCATGCCCAGTGTTCCCAGTATAGGTTCTGGATTCACCTCAACCCTTACAAGGATAAAGCAGAAGTTAAATTATACAATGTTATGAGTAAATTAATTATATTAGTGTTAGGTAAATAAAATATGATGGAGAATAGAACAAATTCTAAACTAGAAATACAAAAATAAAACTGGGAAAATATAGTAAATACACCAACAGTATTATAACATTTTTTGTCTTGCACAGCTGCTATTCCTACGTTGGACGTCGTGGGTATGCCCAAACTGTGTCTCTCGACCGAAATGGTTGTATTTATCATCAAACAGTTCAGCATGAGCTTCTTCATGCTCTTGGCTTCAACCATGAACAGTGTCGCAGTGACCGTGACAATCATATCCGTGTTGTGTGGGAGAATATCATTGATAGTAAGTCTCCATATCCACTGAAATTTCAATAGCTATTCTACACTGGTGACAATTAATGGAAAATATTGCCATTAATTTTTGGTTTATATATACAGCTATTTCTGTAGAAAGGTTTATATGATTAAACTTTTAGCAAAACTGTATGAGGCCACCAGTTATTATTAAATTTGCCTTTTTCCTAAGGCTATAAGTATGCCTTTGACAAGATTGCCACTCTTAACCTTGGAACACCTTATGACTACAACTCTGTCATGCAATACCACAGGTGAGGTATTTTCTTAATACATAACAATAACAGTAAAAAGTTTTCTCACACAATCTTTCTCACATTTGTGGGAACTTGCATTTTTTAAATATTGACTGCTCATAAAAAATTATTTGGCAGTGGGCAGCACCACTGGACTGAACATGGGTTTTTCTGGGACTGTTTATTTTATTTGTTATTTCAGAACTGCTTTCTCTAAGAATGGTCAAGTCACCATGGTCCCCATCCCCAACACTAATGTAGCCTTTGGCCAAGCCACACAGATGAGCCAAAATGACATCATCAGAATCAATAATCTCTACAGATGCTGTAGGTATCACACAAATGTGGCAGTGGCATAATACCTTGATTCTTATATTGCATTCATAAAAAAAAAATTAGTGTAAATTAGATCTAAATTTTTAGCAACTACTTTCAATAAATCCCTTTTGTATAAGAATGGGTCTGATGCCAGATTAGAAACTATAATATATATTTTTTGGTGTGTGTTTATTAGATTAATTTGAACTTTTTGTCCCTCAGAAGAAGTCCATTAAACCACAAGTCCATCTCCAGAGAGAAAGAAGACAACAGTGGGATCTGTGCCTATTGTCACATCTACAACACAGCCCACCATAGACTCTATTTCCCAGCAACACTCAGCAACACATATTGCTGACACAGACTCCAGTTCCCAACACTTCTTGCAAGCTCTCACACCTGTCTCTTATTACTCACACACTCCAGAGACTATAAAGAGACCCTGCACAAGCACTCACGATGCAAAGCATAGCTTAGTTCACTGACCAGTTCCCAACCATGAACTGTGTTTGACCTTTGGATTTATCTGCCTGTGGATGCTCAGTAAAGATCTCAGAATATACCTGCATTCTGGTCTGCCTGTCTGTTCAGAACACCTATGCCCAATATACAGATTGAGACCTGTCCCTGACAATGTTTTACTTTTTTACTCTGTAATTAACAGAAGAAAAAGCACAAGGAAATATTAAAAAAGCTCTCTCTCATGCTCACTTCACTCACTCTCTCTCTCTCTCACTTACACACACACACACTATTATATTTATATAGCACAGTCATCTTCTGAATTATTGCTAAACTTGTTAAAGGTGGTTGATGTTTTTTGTGGGTAATTAGCAGGGATGAGAGGGTTACTTTATAAATGCATTCCAATACAATTACTAATTACCTGTTAAAAATGTAGTCAGTAACTTAATGCAAGTATCACAAAATTAAAGTAATGTAATTTGATGACTTTCCATTACTTTTGGATTACCCCAATGCCAAGTTTGCGGATGATGGTAGCATTTTCACATCTGGAACAAATAAAATGCATTGTACTGTGAGGTTATTCCCCTTTTCTACTTTAAAGACAAAATAATTGTGAAATAATGAATTGGCAAGTGTTCTATTAGCTACGTGTCACATAAGCGGGGTTTTAGCTAGACACATGCGCAGGTAGGAGGCGGCAGTGAAAACAAACAAAAAATTTAAAAAATTGTTTATTAAACACAGGCAAATTCACAAAAACAGCAGGCAAAAGAGTAATCCAATAAACAGAAACAGGGTCGGTTTGCAAACAGAGCAAACTAGGCAAGGCAAAAGTCAAAATCCAAACACAGAAATCAGAGTCAAAATACCAGTAAATGTCAACCAAAAGGCTTGGCAGAAGTAAACACAAGTACAGTACTAATACTTCATGAAAACAGTGAAAAGAGAGTCCTTTTATGTGGAGCGTAAGTGTACATGAATGGGATGCACCTGCAGCTAATTTACAGTCACATGATACAGGGCCCGGGAATGTGTCAGCCACCATGGTTGGATGCAGGTGGTCATGGGAACTGTAGTCCTAGGCTGTAGATTGGCAAAATGCGGGAGTGTGTTTTGAATAACGGAGATCATCGATGTGCTTGCAGCGAGGTACAGATCATGACACTGTGGTACCATTCAAGACCAGAGTGGTGTTGTGGGACTCATGAAGTGTTGTAATGTGTGTGCATGTGCATGGTAGTATACTGTTATTTATTCTAAAATGTATTTTGAGCTGCAACCTCCGATTATTCTGATAATCAATTAATCGATTGAGTGGTTTATTTAAAAAATATATGAAATAGAAAATATATTTATTTTAAAAATATATTTCCAGCTTTTTATCAGCAGTACTACAGAATTCTTTCTTACCTTGGTTTATTTAAAGAACAGTTCACTAATTAGAACACTACTGATATTTATCAGACAATCTGTCACAGCATGAGGATATTATCAACTGCTCTCGTCAAATAAATGAGACACTTGGTCTAACAGAAGGTGACAGTATTATGTATATAATTTACCGCTTGTCACTTTTTTCACTTACCA
This sequence comes from Notoglanidium macrostoma, assembly GCA_030068235.1. Lineage (NCBI taxonomy): Eukaryota > Metazoa > Chordata > Actinopteri > Siluriformes > Auchenoglanididae > Notoglanidium > Notoglanidium macrostoma. The sequence continues at coordinate 12,086,133 of JAQQZR010000023.1, read as the reverse complement.
TACATTTGCAACTGTGTGTCTGTATTACAAGCTGAGATAAAATAAATATATGCTGCCTGTTTCGCTTAGTGAAACTCTCCAATGGTAAATTCATCTTGCTTGCTGTGTGTGCACATGAGACAAATCAATTTCAGTGTGTGGAATTGACTTCAAAGTTTTGAGTGCCCGAGATTAGTGAATCGACTCTTTTTGGGATCGACTTCAATGTGAATTTAAAGCTGGATGGAGACTTGAAAACTTGACACACAAAACCTACATACAGTATATTGTGTATGCTAGGATTATACAATCATTTATCACTGCTATTGGTCGGAAAAAATAAGCTAGTTTAACTTACAAGCTAATTGATTCAAATAGCTTTGCTACTTGCTGCCTAAATAAGCATAATAAAGCTGTTATGGACAGTTCAAACAGGGTCATCATGTTAACAATCTTCCTTACATTCCCAAAAATGAATGATAATTGTTATGTTTCTATTCAGGTTCAATCTCTTTCAGACTCCGTAACTGTCTCTCTCTCTCTCTTCTTCTGCGTGACAAGCGCGCTTGGAGAATGATCTTAACAGACACAGGGCCGTGTTAAACTCAGTCTGATTCAATGAAGTAAGACTAGGAAACACAGATGTTACAGAAACCAAACACCTTGTTTGGTCAGAACATGACATAACAAAAAGGTTTCCGTTAAAAGTAACACAGAGATGCTAAATTACCACAGGACACAGAACAGACATCTGGCCATCATAAAACCTTAGTCGGGAAAGCCAAGGTGACAATCCCAGGCAGCAGGGTTACAGGATCAAAGGACAGGACAGACACAGAGAGGAAACAGCTAACATGAGACAAGACTTTAAATCTAACAATAATATTACTCATATTAAAACACAAGTTATGACATGAGGCCTGCAGGTTAGTATACTGTAACTTAAAAAAAACAATCAATTAATTGAAAAAAATCAACAATTATCAAAATAATCCGTAGTTGAAGCTCTAAAATACATTTTTGTCAGGACCTGCTCCTCATGGCACACGCGAGTGCACCGAATGGACTCGACCGCTTTTGTAGTGCTTTTGATATCTCCGTCGCGAGCAGCGCGGAAGCGCACACATTTTGGCGCGAACTAGGACCACAGCGGAGGACTACAGCCCCCTCAAGCACACACGCCCAGCCAGATCACGTGACCTGAAATTGGCTCCAGATGCATCCAATCCTGAGACAATCATGTCATGTTTAAAAGGACTCTCGGTTGCGCTTTGAATTCGCGAAGCATTAGTTTAGCTCCCGAGACGCTATGGCCAGGCCTTGAATTACCCGTGTTTGTTTTCACTTGTACTGGACTCTGCTTTCTGTTTTTGACTATTTTTCTCTGGATTATCTTTGATGTACTGTTTGCTGATCGTCTGACCTTGATTGTGTTTGTGGATTATTCTGTATTGCCTGCCGTTTTTCTGTACCTCTGCCTACCCCGTGTGTTTAATAAGCACCATGAGTTTCACAAAGCCGTCTCCTCACTTGTGCATGTGTCCAGCCAAGCCCCGCAAACCTGACAATTTTAAAATGAATAATGATATACTATCATGCACTTTCACACACATTTCAACACTTCACGAATTTCACACCACCACTCTGGTCTTGAATGAATCTATAGTTAAACAATTGCTAATCTTACAGTTACAGATCATTATCATGACCTCTGGTTATAAAAATGTGTTCACTGGGTGGAAATTTCACCATTATTTTGTGTTTAAAGCAAAAAAAAAAAAAAGCAGAACATCACAGTACAGTGCACGTTCTACCTTCCACCTGTGAAATCTGAATATTTGGCATTGAGGTAATCTAAAAGTAATGGAAAGTAATCATTCTGAAACTGTCCAGATATGTTAAAGTGGTAACAAAAAGTTCTGAAGGTAAACCTTGGTAAATGAGTCCCCCTGCAGGCACAATAATGTCATTGCAGTCTAATGAACGCAATTAAGGGAAAATTCGAGTAAGGAGTTGTGAATAGTGCGCTAATGTCAGCCTCATGTAAGTAGAGTTTCCTAAAGAAACATCAGACTTCCAAAAGCCAAAAGAAAGCCAAGAGGAAGAAAAAGAATGTGTGACAGTATGTCACTCAATTTTTCACAAAGAAATGTGTGTGTAGTTCCTGAGTGATGTAAATTAACCTGTTAGCTTAATCCATAGTGAAATAAGTTACTTTAACTCCCTTGAATGTTTACAATCCGCTCCTCTTTTAACTTAATTTTAATCAGTGCAAGCTAATTCTTAACAAGCAATATGTACTAAATCAGTTGTCTCTGCCCCTGCCTGGTGCCAGGCCCAACAGATGCAGTTTACCCTTACCCCAACAGTGAAGCAACCTTAAACAGCATTGAGCAGCATAATGATCATTATATGAAACAAAACAGCCTACAGTCTATACTGGATGCTTTGAAGCATTGAGTGACTCAGTCTGCATTAGAGTGACAGCCATTGTTTAAATAATACCTTCAAGTCTATTCATTTATTACATTTGTTTTAATTTAATAGGTTAATGGATATTTAAATTATATTTTATTCAAGTTAATCAATAATGTTGAGAATATTCCATTCAAAAATTTTACCATTAAAATTACATTTAAGATCATATTTAAAAGATGGCCTTTAGCATATTTCTTATAGAGGGTATCAGTCTTGCATCAAATTGTGAATTCCACTGTATGCAGATTGTTGCATGCATGTGTGCACAGAGTTATATTTTCAGGCTTGGCGTGGCCTGTGGTGGTGGGGTCCAATGTGATATCTTTTCATGGGGCCAGAAATCACTGGTGGCACCGCTGTCCCCAGCTCTAACAGAGCAGATGAACCTCAGAGCCAGCAAACCCACAGTAACCCTGTACACAAACACAACAGCCAGTATTCTGTAGGAAAACTCAAAATCACCTAACAATATTACAACATACATTTTATGTAACAAGTGTTCCAGGATAGATACAAAGGTTGAAAGCTACAGAATTGTTGAATTGGATAAGAGTCCAGTTATTTTGAGCAACTACTACAATTGTAAAGTTCTTAAACAATATATAATTAATGACCACATTAAGGCATATGTAACTCATGAGATGAGTTGGTGTCATTACCTCATCTACAAAAATTCAAAGTATACTGTATCAAGAAAATAAGGGATTTAATACACTCTACTGTCTATTCAACAAAACAAGGTAAGTAAAACCTAAGTTAAACAGAATCTGTTGAGTCATGAAAAACCCTTATCATTATCTGAGTTAATAAATAGCAGCCCTTTTTCAAGTTTAAATAAAAGTAGCCTTGTTATAAAGAAAGCAGATACAGTTTTATCTCACGTGCCATTTATACCGTATATCAAGAAATCTTGCACATACACCACATTTACCTTCCACATACATTACTTTTTCTCACACATGCACATAAAAGCTCACACATGCACATAAAAACACATGCATACTACTTACCTTGCACATACGCTACTTCTTGTGTCTCTATCTCTCACAAACACCAACAATTATGGTTTTACACACCACAAGTTTCACATATGCATCTCCATGGGGCATCAAATATTAAAAGCTTACCATTGAACTTTTTTGAAAATTTTAGCTTCTTGTGATGGATTTATACAGTGATACATGTAAAATGGGAGATTTAAGTTTCAGTAAAAAGTTTAATTATAAATCTAAGTGTAAAATATAAAAACTAAAATAAATGTATAAAATATATATAAATTTTAAGTTCAAATGCAAATATTAAATGTAAAATTTAATTGTGTGGTTCATTTGATATTTGCCATCGCCTTCTAAATTCAGAAATTCATCACATATTCTATGGTTACACATTATATTTTATGAAATAATTGTGGTGGAAATTAAAGAACAAACAAAGACTGAGGCAGTCCTTCGAGAATCTCCTTTATTCTATAAGACAGGATA
>JAQQZR010000023.1:12070522-12082095 GCA_030068235.1 Notoglanidium macrostoma | reverse complement strand
AGTGCATACGGTATGGGCAGCTTGCATGTTTTGGAAGGAACTATGAATGCTGAAAGGTATATAAAGGTTTTAGAGCACCATATGCTCCCCTCCAGATGACATCTATTTCAGGGAAGGCCTTGTATATTTCAGCAGGACAAAGCAAAACCACATACTGCAGCCATTACAACAGCATGGCTTCATCAGAGAAGGGTCCGGGTGCTGAATTGGCCTGCCTGCAGTCCTGATCCTTCACCTAGAGAGAACATTTGGCGCATCATTAAACGAAAAATACATCAAAGACAACCACAGACTCTTCAGCAGCTGGAAACCTATATCAGGCAATAATGGGACCAAATTCCAACACCAAAACTCCAGAAACTCAGAACCTCGATGCCCAGATGTCTTCAAAAAGTTTTGAAAAGAAGAGGAGATGCTACACCATGGTAAACATGCCCCTGTCCCAACTATTTTTAGCAAGCATGGAATTTGAAATGAGCTCATTTTGTGCATAAAACTGTAAAAATTTCTCAGTTTAAACATTTATGTTGTCTATGTTCTGTTGAGAATAAAATACTGGCTCGTGTGATTTGAAAGTCTAGTTTTCATTTTATTCAAATTTGAAGAACGTCCCAGCTTTTCTGTTGGGTTTCCGGGTTGTACATCAGTTTCTGTACATTTTCATCCTTAGAAATTAAACACACCAAAATGGGATTTCAAAATTCTTTCATGTGCTTTTCACATAACATAGCATATTTTGTATATAGTAGTCTTTTCATCTGGGATAAACTGATTGCCTTTGGGGCCTAATAACATTATCAGTCTTAACAGTGCTCTCCAGACTGTTTACTTTTTCTGCTACAAATACTGTACACTCATTTTAAAAAGACTTAATTTGTTAACATTTGGTTATTTTTGTTACTTAACTTGCATTTCTTATTTCATCTGAAGGATTTTTAGGATAGCTTTAATACATGTGTGTTCTGTAGATGATTACAGAAGGCACAGTTTGCATTGATTAGCCATATTTTTATGTAAGATGCTATAAATGTGTTATGCAGACTCCTTTAATGTAAAGTGTTACCAATAATTTTCCAAGATTGGAAATATAATGATCACAAATTTAACTCTTCAGTTTTTTTTTTTTTCAATAGTACTCAAATTGAAATATTGTAATTAAATCAAATATTCTGTGTTACATATATTTGGTCAACATATAAAAATCCTGTGTTACTTATAATTAGTCAGCCTACTGAGTAGTTACACAGTTCCAAAACAAAATGAGGATATGTAAAAATATCAGATCAATTAAACTATTCTATAAAATCCTATTTAAGCATTATTAATTTAATTTATCAACAAAATGTTTTTTTTAGCCTTGAAGTTCTATCGGTACAAGTACTAATATTTTATCACAATTTCGATTATATACTTTAATATATGTACTTACTGCATAGAAATGGTCAAAGTAGTACAGTGAAACCTACCTTCACCTCTGATATAATGTTTTTCTTTTTCATTGACCTATGACAAATTTGATAAATACATTTCTATCAAATTTCTATTTGTATATGTATTTCTATAATATAACTTTGATTGTAGTGCTTCTGCACATAATTTAATTATTCAGCTATTATTTCTGGTATTTTTTTTATTTCATAACAGAACATGTGAAATTTAGGTGATGCAGGGGGTTATACATGTTATACATGGCATTATCTAGCTATTCAATACATTGCAATTTATTTGCATTAAAACTCAACATGCTACGGGATTAAAAATGAAAAAGATCATCAAAGCATTTAAAAAGAATCCCGAATAAGAAGTAGTATAAGACGAGCACCAAACAGTAAAACATAAGGGATAGTTATGATACAAAAATACATGGCAATAATGTGTCAGAGATTATTTTAGTAGCAGCCACCAGAGAGGACTTTAATTTTTAACATTTATAAAAAGGTGAGTTTTCAGAACTATCTTAAAATTCAAGATTGGTTGTATTTTTGAGCTTTTTAGGCAGAAGTTGGGGACTTCTACAACAAAAGGCTCTGTCACCCATCATTTCCATCCTTATACAGGGTTGGTGAAAAGTAGATAGTTTGGCTGTGCAAAGTATAATGATTTTATAATGCATGTGAGAGCAAACAGAAAGCTAGTGTAAGGAATAAAGAATATGAATTACCTTATTGTTGTGGAGAGATGTGCAGCAATTTTGGGAGTATTGTAACAATTGTTAAAAAAACAAAATGTAATTCATTACCGTAATCTATCCTGGAAGTGACAAAAGCATGAATTAATTTCTTGGGATCAAGCAGTGACAAATTGCTCTAATTTTAGCAATATTACTGAAAGGAAAAAAGGAAGTGTTGGTTATTTTGTAAATATGCAACTGAAATGAAAGCTGGCTGTTAAATATGACACCAAGATTCCAAACTGACAGGATGAAGATATAGGAGAGGGGTACATGGACAGGTAAAACTTGTTTGCATTAAGAATGGATGAGACTGTACCAATAAGAATAACCTCTGTTTTTGAACATGGGTTCAGAAAGATGCATCCATATTTTAATGGTACTGAAGCAAGCAGAGAGGATTGGGGTGGAATCATGTTCAGCTTGATGAATATATACATTTGTATTTTATCATGGTTATAGTGAAATCCTGGCTCAAGAGGCAGATGCAAAATAAAAGAGTGCCCAAATGTGAACCTTGTGCGACAGAGTGAGACAGTGTGACAGAATGAGAGCGTTCAGATAGATGGGACTTGAACCAATTTGGTGCTGTTCTTGAAATCCCCTGAAATGTATTTTGACCACAAAATTAAAACAAAAGCCAGCATGTCTGCTAAGTCACTCTCAAAATATATTAAAAAAAGATCAACCAGGCATAACTCCCCTTATAACAGGAGAGAAAAAATGCTGTTTCAGTGTATTTCATACAGTAGAAAAATGCATCAGATATCATCTTCTGCATGACCTACTTCTGCCTATGAGAAAACAAAACTCCCATAAACCTGATGTAAGTGCACCTCTAAGACAGTTTTCTTGTATACCAAAAGGACACAAGCTTTTACTCTTTTTACTTTATTAAGTTTGTTGCCTCATTTTATTTCTAGTGATTTTTAAAAAGAGAAAAAAGAGACTGAATACGTGCTCCAATACACATATTGCTAGAAATGAGGCATGTTTGATGATTAAAAAACATCTATTTGGATTTAAGGTGACCTAATTTATCAAATGCCTTAAAACAATGCAAGGCAGATGACAACATTATTTACTGGATGGATGGTACCACTTAGAAACCATAAAGATGGATGTGGATGTTCGTCCTTAAATAGCTTTAGAACTGCAATTGCTAAGATCAGTTTTGCACTCAAGTTATCATCACTGAACAGTTAATAAGTTTCTCACAAGCTCATAAGTTCCTGTTTACTTTTTTGACTATGTAGTATACAGTGATAGAAGAGAAATTATTTATAATCTTACAATCTGGTGTCACCCAGATGAGGATGGGTTCCATTTTATGTCTGGTTCCTCTCAAGTTTTCTTCCTCATGTCATCTCAGGGAGTTTTCGCTGAGCCACCGTCACCTCTGGTTTGGTTTTATTAGGGATAAATTTGTAATTTTAAAATATATATCTGGCATTTATATATTTCTGTAAAGCTGCTTTGTGACAATATCTGATTTGTGACAAATTGAATTTGGAAGGAAATTTTACTCCAAAACAGCTTGCGGTTTGCATTTGGTGTAAAGAAATGTAAAATATCACAAACTTGCAATTCATTTAGCTTTAAGGAACAAATCAAGGAAGTAGTATTTCAAAAATATTTCTGTATTTCTAAAAATCTTGCTTAGTGTTTTGAATTTTATTGGTGATTAGTAGAATAGCTATATTGCTAAAAGAGAATGTGTAATTTTACATGTAGTAAGAAATGTAATATGTAATTATATAATATGTTATTTAAGACAATGTCAACAACATTCTTATAACAGCAGAAAAAAGCACTATGAACTGCGTACATGACACACCAATACAACTATTTTGTATGAGGTTTGTATTGTGCTCTTCAAGGAGCACATACAGAGATATGAGGGAAAGTGCATATGGGTGTGTTTGATATAAAAGGAACATACACATTTTCTCCAGGAAGAAGGTGTGAAGCTGGTGTGCTCTGAGAACGTGTGAGATTCTATGTGGTAGACAGTCAGTTTCTTAGCAACAGCCCACATACAGCCCACGAGGAAAAAGAGGAAATAAGAAAGCAGAGAATCCTCTGGTCTGATTCTATCTTCAGGATGACATCCCCCTGCAACTGATGCACTGATACCATCATGATATATATCTCTGGCAAAACCCATAGCAGGAAAAAAAAAATCTTTTAACAGTGACTTATTCCCTTGAAATATACTCTGCAGCTATCGTGCGCTGGCGTAAAGTCCCACAGTATGAACAGTATGCACCATAGCAAGAATGGAATTTCTTCATTGATTTTTTTAAGAAAGAAATGTATGTTCACTCTAAACAAATAATTTTCCTTGTATTATCCACATACACATGCATTTCAGTTTGTGTAATGTTACCTATTTACACCTTTTGCCTTTATAGCATGTCTGATCACACACTCTTTCCTCACCTCTATTCAGGGAATATTAACCATGGTAATTCAGTCTTTCTCTTCACTGCCTCAGTGGTCACTACTTTCCGAACAACCCTGTTTGCCAGATTGTTGGATTCTGCTTCCTTTCCTCTCCCCCATCTGTCTCCATGCTCATCGGGAGGTGAGAATAGATTTGAGACCTCCCCCGGGCTTGGCACCACACCCTTCTCCTCTCATGCTTGCTCTTTTGCTCTTTTTCTCTCTCTCTCTTCCTCTAAATCTATTTCTTTGTGCCAGATGGCAGTTTATCAGAAAGAGTATCAGAGCAGGACTCAAACAAATGTCTATTCACTTTCAGGCCTTCAGAATCAGTTTTGGTACACTGAGCCTGAAACTATCATTGGTTTTTAGGTCGTTACCTCGTCTGTTAGGGGAAAAATTGCGAAAGCTCGTAGCTGGAATCAGTTATATGTTTCATTTTTTTAATAGAATCTGAGAATATTATACAATGTGTAAGTCAATTGGACTTTTACAGTTTCCTCAGGTTTCAAATACAATTTAATTTGGCTTAAAATGTATGCTCTTCTGTACACGTCTTCTAACATATTCATTCCCAGTTTTACATCTAATAAAATTGGAATCAAGCTGTTTTCTACATTATGGCACTAAAAATTGTAGCTCATGTTAAAAGTGACCAATGACACTGACAAAAAACAATCACAATAAACTTAATTTTCAGGTTTGTATGCACCCTGTATTATATTATACTTTTATATTATATATTATATATTATATTATGCTAATTGCTTATTCATGGGTGGTTAACATAACACACATATAGTGCAGATTAATATATACATGTCAAATAATTTTTTTTTGCATGAATTTTGGTACAACTGTTCATAATAGGGCAATGATGTCATTATTACAGTTCCATTTTTAACCACTAATGTCAATTGCATGCTTGCACCAGTTTGTTTAATCACATTTTATTGGCTATCAGCTCCTGTGGTGAGAAATAGGATCAGAACCAATCAGAATCATGCATTATTATTCTATTTCTGTTTGAAAGCTAGCCAGTTAGTTACACTGAGCTCAGTGATATCAAGTTGACCACTGATGAAATACTGGAAGTCTACTGCAGGAGGAGAAAAACAAATTTATTTTTAAATATTAAATGCCTTAAATGATTACATATGAAATTTGTGCCATCACTATGGCACAATACTAAATATTTCTTTAGTCTTATATACAAAATTTCCTAAAAATACTAAATTGGCTACATCACTGCAGTACAGAGTTAAAAATGATCCTGCTTCTCTTCCACCTAAATGTATTCATTCTTACCACTGTATATTCTGCTTTTATAACATACAGGTATGCAGCACACACACACACACACACACACACACACACACACAGAGAGAGAGAGAGAGAGAGAGAGAGACACACATACAATTTGTCAAATTGTCACAGATGTCTCAAGGTTGCAAGTTTGTCACATGGTGTCCCACAGCAGCTTGTCAGGAGATGAGCATGAAATTGCATGCATTCTTGATTTCATGTGGTTCAGTTAGCTTCTGGCTAGGCTGCCAGCCACGTCAATGTTATGCTGTCATTACTAAGGAGCTAAATTCTCCTTTAATTTCACGCCAACAGCTAACTATCAACAGTTTTGCTCCTCACTACAATCCAAGAAATTTGACATTTCTTTCTTAGTGTTTATTTTAAATAAATAAATAAATAAATAAATAGATTAAATAAATAAATAAATAAATAATGTTCTTTGCCCTGTGGCTGATAATTACTTAAAACAAGTATATTTTCTTTTTACATGTTGTGCTTCCCTTTTCATTCTTGTTGCACAATTTTTGCATTTAAACATACCAGTGTCTGTTTCAGTGGATTTAAGGGATGGGAGAATTAGGTAGAATGGAGTTACTGATTTAGGTGGCTTATATAACCTCATTAGGGGTGGGCGGTTGTGGTTTTGTATGAGGCTGTGTCATCCGTACGTGTGTGTGTGTGAACAGGCAAACAAATAATCTAAAAATAGCCACAATTATGCCTAGCCACTGCCACACACACAAACACAATGCAACAAATAAAATATGTCATGAAAGGCGTATGAACATTAGGGTTGTGTTTTTATATTATCCTTTAAATATAAGATGGTACAAAATGTTTTGCTGGCACAAATCATTTGATTATCACCCCACTTCTCTTTCCCCATTAAAAAAAGCTATACTTCAATTATCATATTTGTTGAGGCATAACACAGCACAATGCAATAATGGAATCTAGGATCTGCTGTTTCTTGCCAAATTAATTATATTTAATTTGAAATGAGACTGATCTGGGAAGCAAAACTGAATTATTTATTAGCAGTCAAGATTTTGATACATACTTCTTCAAGATACAATCATCTCAATCTGGATGCACAAAGTGTTCTCAGAATAGTGAAATGAGATTATTTGTGTTACAGCTGAATATATTTACATAAACAGCAAAACTTGAGCAGCTCAAATGGAAGATGTTCTGTGTGAACTGGAAAAAAGTCTGTTAAAAATTGATGAGCTCTGTCAACAGTTGCGGTAACAGGGATATCACCACTGAGACACCTGTCCAAGAATAATCCCTTACCCTTGAGGGGAATTAAGATTAAAGAAGCTCAATAAAACAGCCTTCTGAATTCCTAAGCATAGAGATATACTGGAATAGCGTCTCATTTCACGGGATCTCAGACAGCGGCTGGGGACATTCAGCGTGAGGGGGATTCGAAGTATTACGTGTCACACAGAACATGCCTGTGTCTTCCCATATTGGAGATTAAGAAACAATGAGATGCTAGCAGAGAGCAAAAGCTTTCCATGAGATTTGTTGAAGGTCATATAAGTCCTGATTAATTCAACAGCAATTCTCTTACAGGATGTCAGAACAGCACATTTATGCAATAAAGGCTGCTGAGCCATTGATTTCAACATCATTTCCCAAAATGCTATACATTTTATGCTGACTTTAGGAATAAAACAAGCAGACTGTCAAATTGTCTGAGAACTAGAGATGAATATAGTAAACCACATGAGAAAGAGATGGACAGAGATTTAAATTCAAACAAGATTTCAATGCTACTCAGTCTATATAAAACAATAAAAAAAAATACAAAACGGTAGATTACAGTTGAGTGAATATGAATGTGAAAACTATAATACATGTGTTTTAAACCTGCTTATTTCAGTGTAATTGGAGAAACTGTCACCAATGGAACATAGCTACTATATGCTATTATATGACAATATAATATGGTTTTACTCTCTGGTAACACCATAAAAAAGTTAATCAGTGTTTTTTATATTCCATAAGTAGAATATAATGAGAGAGAGAGAGAGAGAGAGAGAGAGAGAGAGAGAGAGATTGATATCATACAGTAAGTGGTGGATATTAGTATAATGTTAGACAGCTGGAACTGTGAATTGAAGTGCTCTTATCCATCTTGTCTCTTTACCATCTTTCTCCTCAGGGGTTGGAGGGGTTGGTAATGACTAGATAGTGTGAAGTGGTGTAATGCTGTCATATTTCTTAAATATGTAATAAAAATAAACCAATTGTGTCTGACAGACACTGTTTACATTTGACCATTGGAAGTTGGTGTTTGAATGTAATGAGCTGATTTGCATATTAATGGGAAAATATCTAGCTGATTCAGACTGGCCAACTGGAGATGCATTTGGCTAAATGTGTAAATGCATGTGCATGGTGCATGATATGGTCAGGTGTGCAAGAGATTCCAGTTTCTTCTATTTCTAGAACAAATGAATGTTTGGTAATAAAATGAAATATCTATAGCTTGCTTGTGAAATTCCATTAGCGTAAACCACATGATTCAGTTTAAATAAAAAAAACATTGGTTGGTACATATAACAATATACACACTATCAGTATAGTATTTTCTTCTCATGCTAAATATCAGCTTTCAAAATATACAATTTACCCAAAGAAGTGTTCAGGTTCATTCCTGGTCATTCTAATCTATATATTCTCTTCAGATGTATACCCATGTGCTTAAGATTAGATGAATTGAATCTTAATATGAGCTTCTTTACACATACACATTCTCCCCCTGATGTCACCCCAGATGGTCAATTCTTTTGTTCGTCCTCTCCAGAGTCCCCCGATCGGCTCATAGCCCCCGATTTCTCTTAGATCCTCCAATGAATGTATGACTCTCACTGCTTATGTGCATGTGCATGTGAGTGTGTGAGTGTGTGCTATGCCTGCAGTTTGCCAGACATCAGCAGCAGGTTGAGAACAAACACGCAGAGAAGGGAAGAGAGAGAAGGAGAGAAAGAGAAGGACAACACACAATACGACTAACAGAACTTTATGCAAACCTCCTTCAACCTACAAGTCAGTGGTAAGCAAAAAACAAAAATTATGATCTCTCTATCTATGTATCTGTGAATCTATGAATTCATCTCTTCATGTATTTCTCAATCTATGTATCTGTTTTTCTCTGATCTGATGCAATGTGGATCACAGCATTGTGTGCTTTTTTTATTGGACTGCATAAACATACAATCAATGCAATCACCTGTTCATGTTTTCTTTTTAGAACCTTTCATTTAAACTGAGAAGCTGATTAGAATCACAAACAGCTACATATCTGTAGACCTGTTTATATCTCTGCATGCTATGTGATCTCCACTGCTTCTGTTTCTCAACATCTTTCTTCCTTTCTCACAGTATCTCATGTGCAGTAATTAGTTGCTTATATTAAGTACTATAATAAAAACCATATTGAAGCACAAGGTGAACCTGAGCTGAAGGGGATTTGAACATACACCCAGCATGTATAGCAGTAATATTAACAAAAATGATACACTCTGATCTGTTCAATACCTCAGGCAAGACAGTAAAATTGACCAAAACGAAGCCTGCTTGGCTCACAGGAGTGTGTGTGTGTGTGTGTGTGTGTGTGTGTGTGTGTGTGTGTGTGTGTGTGTGTGTGCGTGCGTGCATGCGTGCGTGCGTCCGCGTGTGTGTGCGTGTGTGTGTGTGCACATATGTGATTGTGCGCAAAAGATGAGACAGTGTGAGACTGCCAGCCCTCAAAGGACTGATGCTATTTTTAAACAGCAGATATTGTTTTGCATCTCTTACAGAGAAATTGTGTCTTTGGTTAATAATCGCATTACACATGTGTTTAGTATATTTTGATCTAAATGAGGACGTGTAGCTGGAGGCAGAAAAGGATAACTGTATATCATCATTCTTTGTTTCTACTCCTCCTCTAGTCTGCTTTTTGTTTTCTTGTTCTGTGATCCAACCCTCATACAGTTTATATATAGTCCATAGTCCAATGCGGTATTAACTGCATTGCCCACTAAAGATGAGGAGCAGTTGTTAGGAATTACTTTCCAGTATTTGGGTCATTCAAAACAAGAAGAACAATATTATTATACCTTATAATTTATGGGACTATCCTTAATTTTACCCTTGTGGTTAACAGTGAGAAAAAAATACAAATAATAAAATTAATGAAGCATATTTATTATCACAAATTAAACCATTAGAAAGCATATTGCACTGGAAAATTAATAGCTGAATTGAAAGTGTGTGGTTGGGTGGGTAGCTAAGTGACTGTGTGTGAATAACTTTAATGACTTCATTTATCTAGCTCAAACTCTCAGAGGACACACCTGTGGCTTGGTTATGCTGCCATTGTCTTTTTTTTTTTTTTTTTTTTTTGTATAAGTACATAAACTACTAAATACATAAGTAGTAATAAACTACTAAGTACATCCACCACTAAGATGATGATTTTATCAAAAAAGTAATTAATTGATTTTGGTGTGTGTTTGTTTGTGGTATTTGGCTGGATTTATAGTTTAAGAAATGATTGAATGATCTGCTATAATGAATCATTGAATGTTCTTATATACAATGACCAGCTTGCTGATTTATATAGAATTATAATTATAGTATTTAATATATAGTATTAATAAGACTGAATCATCTGTATATAGATTTATTATTTATGAATAGTGCTCAATGGTACTGTGATTAGTGCTATATTCATTGTATTCTGTATTCATTCATACATAAATTAAATTTTATTTAACTAGAAAAAATTATTTGGTTGAATATTTATACAGCCGATGGTGCATCTAAGGCTGACTACTTTGTTTCTTTGTGAACCTGAGCAGTTCATCCTTCCTAATAAAATTCCCTCTGGACACATATGCCTGTAGTTGGTATACAAAGATGCAGGCAGGGGAGATGTTATTTGACACCATAATGCACTAGTTTTAATTAGCTTGCCCCATTGAGTCTATTACTTGTCATACCACAGACAGATCAGTTTTGGATGCAAATAGGCTTGGCTTATCAAGCTGCTTGAAGGGATACTCTAAGAACTACCTCCAGACATCTGAGTGCTAAGCTGCGTAGTGACTGGTCAGAGCCAAACTATGCTGTATTTGTCTCCTAATGAGAGAATAGTTGATTGCATAAGGTCAAATGTACAGTGCATCTGGAAAGTATTCACAGTGCATCACTTTTTCATATTTTGTTATGTTACAGCCTTATTCCAAAATGGATTAAATTCATTTTTTTCCTCAGAAGTCTACAAACAACACCCCATAATGATAATGTGAAAAAAGTTTACTTGAGGTTTTTGCAAATTTTTTAAAAATAAAAAAACTGAGAAAGCACATGTACATAAATATTCACAGCCTTTGCTCAATACTGTCAATGCACCTTTGGCAGCAATTACAGCCTCAAGTCTTTTTGAATACGATGCCACAAGCTTGTCACACCTATCCTTGGCCAGTTTCGCCCATTCCTCTTTGCAGCACCTCTCAAGCTCCATCAGGTTGGATGGGAAGAGTCGGTGCACAGCCATTTTAAGATCTCTCCAGAGATGTTCAATGGGATTCAAGTCTGGGCTCTGGCTGGGCCACTCAAGGACATTCACAGAGTTGTCCTGAAGCCACTC
>JAQQZR010000023.1:12018801-12040372 GCA_030068235.1 Notoglanidium macrostoma | reverse complement strand
GTTTTGATGTATTCAGTAATGTTTTACAACGTAGAAAGCAAAAAAAAAAAAAAGAAAAACCTATGAAAAAGAGTAGGTGTGTCCAAACTTTTGACTGGTAGTGTATAATGAAGGCTTTCATTACATGAAATTACAATATATGAAGTATTCAGTAAGCATGAAATAATTGCTGTAATAATGTAAAGAATTTTTTTTTTTTACTTTAGTGACTCTGCACTAACGATCTGCTCCCAGGCACGCTTACGGCATCACAATGCAACTTTTTGTACTGAAGAAAAGCGCTCTTACTTCACATGATATGGAGTGAGATCAATGTCTTTTATACGAGATCGCAGATACAATGTTAAACCGAGCAAACAGACTCTTCAAATGTGCAGGAATCAAGGAAACCAAGCAAAAACAGCAACAAAAGCACAGAAAAACACAGAATCTTTGAAATGCAACACACTAGAGATAACTGCGCTCATTACACTGACCTACGCGCTTCAGTTTACTGCCCGCTTCTGAAAAAGTTCACTGCACAATATGGGGAAACATGGAAAAAAAAAACATAAGTAACATTAACTGTAATTTAAAACAGTAAACTGAGAACCGTGCAGAAAACAGTGAATGGAGCGCAGGGCTGCGAGAAGCGCACACACTTATCTCTGGTGTGCTACGTTTCAAAGACGCAGTGTTTTTTCTGTGCTCTGGTCCTGTTTTTGCTCAGTTTATTTTCATATCTGCACTCTCATATAAAAGACAGTGGTTTCACTTTCACTCGTCTAGGCCATACTGGCAGTATAAATTAGCTGCATACCATCTGCATCCCATGAAGATGTTATAATGTAATAATGATAAACCAGTATCCAACATTGGTGCACCACCAAGCATTATGTACAGTACAGTTATGTATGCTCATAAACAGACATGGTGTAGCCATCACAGTGCTTATATATATATATATATATATATATAGAGTTGTAGATGGATCTGGATAGGACACCCTGAAGTCCAATTATAGGTTTAATACAAAACAAAAATGGAAGAGAGAGAGGAAGAAAAAAAAAAAAAAATAAAAAAAAAATAAAAAAAAAATAAAAAAACCACACAGACATACTCAAAGCATTAGTTTTTTCAAAATCTGTCTGGTACACTGACAATACCGTAAGTCAAAATGTGGCGGCTCACCTTTCAGTAAAAAAATAACTTAAAAAAATAATAATAAACAGGAAACAATCATAGGGTCACTATAATCTGTATTTAGAGCAGTCTAAACACATTCGCTGTGACAACCCGAGCTTTTCCTAGGAACAACCTGAACGCTCACACACGTTCAAATACTCATTCACATCTCGGAGCAATATAGAATAGCCCATCTACCTACTGGAATGTATGTGTGGAATGGAGGAATTTCATGGAGAGAACATGAGAAGAACATGAGTAACTCCACACAGACAGTAACCTGAGCTCAGGATCGAACCCGTGGACCCTGAAGCTGTGAGGCAGCAAAGCTACCCACTGACAACAATGGAACAAATCACTAAATTAGACAAATACATTTGGTGGCTCAGTGGGTAAGGCTCTGGGTTACTGACCAACACCAACAAGCCACTGTTGGGCCCTTGAGCAAGGCCCTGAAACCTCTCTGCTCCATTCTTTATATGAAGAAAAGAATCTCACTGTGCTATAGTGTATATGTGACAAATAAAGGCTTCTTCTTCGAGCTCCATAAAAGCATAGCGTGCCAAGGTTGGTGTGTAAGAACTCGAGTGGCCTGAGCCCCGATCTCAACCCCAGTGAACATCTTTGGGATGAATTGGAAAGCTGACTGCGCCCCAGACCTTCTCACCTGACATCAATCGCCTATCTCACGAACGCTCTTGTGGCTGAATGAGCACAAATCCCCACAGCCATGATCCAAAATCTTGTAGAAGGCATTCCCAGAAGAGTGGATGCTGTTACAGGTGTTAAAGGTGGAACCAAATCGGTGTTAATATCATGGACTTGGAAGGAGGACATATGGGTGTTATGAGCAGCTGTCCACATACTTTTAGCAATATACAGCATTTCACCATAACATATTTAAAATCCACTCCATGGAGATATTTAATGCCATAAACAAGTGTAGTATTTGCTAACACAAAACTGAGAAATCTAGAACAAAAAAAAGTCTTACAGAATGCCACCATTTTCCTCGTACCTTAGCAAATGAAGTTTGCCAAGAGTGAGCTAGTTTACTAAACATTTGTATTAGGTTCACACTAAAAGCCTGTAAATATCTTATTCCCATGCCAAGACAAATTACCTCATGATATTTGGCTTTCACATTACAGCAACTATTTTTATTCTTACTAATAACCTTTGTTTTCTTTCACTCTTTTACTCATCCACATTTCTGCAATCGGTCACTCACCCTGATGAGGTATGCGGCAGCCAGAGTGGCACTGCGAGAACGTCCTGCTTTGCAGTGGATGTAGACGCTGGTGCCCTGATCGCGGTGTTTCAGAACAAACGCCACTCCTCGGTAAATGTGTTCCAGACTGGGAACTCCTGTCAGATCCACTGTGCTGAGTCTGATCTGCTCGACACCTTCTGCTTGCCACTCCTGCAAAACCACATGTGCAGTTAGTTAGTACTGTATTTAAAGTAAGCTTTATGTCCTCAGATTATTACCATTACGAGAAATAAACATTAATTCAATTCAATTTTATTTGTATAGCACTTTTAACAACAGACATTGTCACAAAACAGCTTCACAGAATTATGTAAAGAATTATGTAAAGAATACATTACTATAATGTGATGAGGTCAATCTATAAAAACTACATATATACTCACACTCTAAAACCTCTACAACACTTTTGCCTGTCCCAGATCACCTTACCAACACTTTACCTCAAAAGACAATCATTCAAATACCTCAGAAACTATTATTTAAGCATTAATGTGTGAATCTGTTAACATCTCATGCCTGAAACATCGTTATCCAAGAGTCATCCATTAGTATGAAATGTTGGTTTTGTCCCTCAACATTCACTCAACCCTGTAATGTAACATTCACCCATATAAAATATTTGGACTATTCTAAAAGTCACATGTTCAACAGGATGTTCCATCATCCAAATTTCTTGAAAGTCATGGAAAGGTTAAAAGTACATTATTTTTTCTTTATTTTCAATAATATTGTGATATTTACTGATGAGGTCACTTTGAAAATACAACCCTGTTACTCAACTTGAGCAAAGAAAGTTATTAATAATAATAAAAAAGTAAGCAAATAAGGGTCCTTAATGTCCACATGCCAGACTTAACCACATTTTATGTATTTGCTACAATCTTATCTTTCAACCCCGTTTCTCATTCAAGGGCAAAATGTGACCAGTTCAAGAAATAATCCTTGTAAATAAATAAATAAATAAATAAACAAAAACAATCCTCAGCTGGGTTAGCATATATTAATAGTTAAATAAATGTTATTTTAAATAATATTTTTCAATAATGATGTTTTTGGGATAAAGTGGTATAGATAATGGATGGATGGATAATGTTTTTGATGTTTTGTAAGTTACAAGGGATAGCTTGCATCTCAGTTGTGGAATTACTCATGATGCTCAGTAGAGCAGGGTTGCACTCATTTTCCTATGGAATGGTAAAACACACACAAATTCACCTCTGCTGAGTTACAGAAAAACTTTGTCTCGTAGTCTTCGTTCATCGTGATCACCCCTCGGACATTCTCTGCTTGAACCAGCTGCATTAAAGGGGGGGAGAGGGAGAGATATTTAGGCATTCATTAGCTTGGTACAACTCAAGAAACCTTTCTACAGAGTTCCAGCAGCACTGAGCTTCACAACCTTTCACCCAAAGACTCACACCTCTTCAGTCATGGATTTGAATGGAAGAGCCCCCAGAATGACAGTCTGGTCCACGCGATCAAACCATCGCCGAGACGAGATTTTCTCCATCACCACATTGTAAGCCAGTGTGGGGTAAAATAAAATCCTCGCTAACACACCTGACATTGTAGTTATTATTCTGCCCCAGTAACATGCTCTTTAAAAATACCTGTCATTTCTTAACCGTGGTGTCACAAAGACAACTTCTTCGTAGAAAAATGGAACATGTGAAGAGCTATCGCCACCTGCTGGACGGGAGGAAGTTCAATAGCCATACTGATATGTGTACAGTATAATCACAGAAGTGCATCTCAACATCACAGCGATTTCCACAAGCAGATGGATGGAATGAACACAAACAGTGCAAAAAAAATAAAGCACTTTAAATAGAAATTAAATAATAAATAGATAAAAGTTTCCAATCGCAGATAAATATAATCAAGGGAATACATTTAAGGCAAGACACTTCAGCTACAAACGACAATCTTGGCAATCTGTCTTCTCTTAAACTTCAATTTTTTTCATATTAAGAACAAAAAAACTCATTTTCTAGATGACCTGCATTCATTAAATTTTGCATATTCCTTCCTATCCTTAATGATAAGGATATTATCAATACATTTGATATTAATAAGGATATAAAAAAATGAAATATTCAATACAAAAAATACTTGAAAGTATATCAGCAATCGACTGTGAAACACGAATTGTTATATCTATAGTTTAAAAAAACTATAAACAAACAACCAAACAGGTATACTGACGTGACTTTGTCGCCACAGTGCGTTGAATAATGCCTGTATAATGGAGATTTCTTTCCTCCTGTGTTGTTATATATTTAATAATCTGTAATCTGGTTACTTTATAACAGCCGTATGTGTTTACCACCGAAGTTAACATACTCCAAGCGCTTTCCTCCGGCAAGCCTTTGAATTTTTATTGATTGTAATAGACACGTGACCAAAAGGTCCATAGTAGCGTGTGGGGGTGCTCAGTATGGTTCGTACTCGATCTTATATAACAGTTACTTTAGTTTAGAGGAAATTTAAGAAAATATAGAAGAACTGAAAAGAAAGCAGACCTTCATTTGCAACAGTGTTGCTAAATGATTGAATTTAACTTTACATTTGATCAATGGCTCCACCCCACTCCCCTTTTAGAAGTATTAATGGTAAATGCAGGAAAGACAGCCATTTTACACTGTCCGTGTTAGAAAGTGGGCTGTCGTGGGAAGACGTGCTTAGTTAAAAATAATAATTAGCTGAAACAAATCCCACAAGTAAAAATTGTTCCACTGTGTTAGAGCACTTGTTAATTCCAGACATTTAAAAAAAAAAAAGAAAAAAAAAGTGGACTTCAAGGGTAAGTCTACATATTTTCCTCCTTATTGAGCATGCCCGCTTTGGGAAAACGCTGACTACCTCTACACCAAATTAGCTCGTTAGCAAGTTAGCTAGCTCTTCAGGTTAGCCGCTAACTTGTTTACCGGAGTCCTCATGTAGCTTGCTAAGTAACGTACGTCACTGTAAAGGCGAGTTTAACAAGCTGGTTGGAAACGAAGGGAAAATTACTTATGGCCAATTGAACATGGCAAGCGTTACTCTGCCTTAACGGCTAAGTCATGGCTCTTTAAAGGAAAACATGTCTGAATTTTATTCTCTAATTTTGCAGGAACCAGCTTATGAGACAAAGATGACTAGTGGTCAGCTAGCTAGCTCTCTGCACCTGAAACGTACTTTGTGATTTGTCCAACTCATTAAATTCTTAATGTGTCTGTTTAATTTGAGTGTTGCAGCATGCTGTGTCTGATGCAGCACGAACAGGAAAAACGCATGGTCATTCACCGGGTTTTTGCTCTCCAGGTAGATCATATAAATGAGCAGAGACGTTAAATTGTGCAACAGCTAGCCATGAAGCTAAGCGGTCCTCGCTGTAAGGCCTGTGTCTTGGGACGTCGCTACACAGGCGCCTGCTGTCGTTTCTCCACTCCGTGCTTTTAAACCAAGGCTGAACATGAGCGGAACCACGAATAAAGACGAGTTTTAACAATTAACACGGCACATTAGGTTTGTAATTTGGTTTAGGCCTGTAAACATATTTGTGACTGTACAGCGCTAGCGTGCTAGCTAACCGAAAGTGGCCACAAACACACACACACACACACACACCCCGTTCTGGTCTTTAACGTTGTCCAAGCGATTGAAGCTATAGATTACGCTGGTTTCTTATGTATTCAGTTATACAGTTAACAGAATATAAAACTAGACTTGTAGGGCTTTGAGTTTGTCTAACGCATTTTTGAAAGTGGAGGTCCTTGGCCTGCTTTCTTGGGCCAGGCCTTCTCACCAGGTACAAACCTCGAGATGTGAAGAGTCACCGGAGCTGTGTGTTTATAATAGCCAAATTATTCAGTAATCTGTCAGGGATGGTCATGTAACACTGATGGTGTAAAACGGTTAAGACACTGAAACATGTATGAATTAGCACTAGTTGAATAAGTGTATCCTGCACACTTGGCGGAGTGATTTGGCCATGTGGGGTTTGCTGTTAACACAGTGTGCCAGGGCTGTGTGCGGTGTAAAGCAGAGCTTAAACATCATGTAGACACGGGCTTCTTCAAATGCAAGCCACTCCATGGATCCCACATCGCAGATTTATTTCACAAACATTATTTAAACGTGTCTGTTTATTATCGCCCTAAATCTGTAGGTTCAGGTTGGTAATATCTGTAGACTTGACTGAGTTACTGAGGTTCAGTTCACAAAACCAGAACAGGGTAAGAGCTAAGAACTCAATAACAAATACAACTAAATTAAAAACACACACACACACACACACACTTGGCTATGCTTTACACATTGCAAACTGCTGAAATAAAGAAGTAAGTTTTTTGAGCAGTAGATATAGAAATGTCTTCATTAGTGTGTAGTGACCTTAACGTCGCAATCTGCTGGATTGTCAGGATAAGCAGATGTTAGGATTTGATACTTTTTAGCCTTTGGCTTCTCTTCTAAGTAAATTTACCCAAGTTTAGTTTGAGTCAGATGGCAAAGAGAGCATATTACTGCCGAACCTGCGTAACTTGATCTGCTGTTGTCTATATTTACACCTAAAGCGCACTCGAACCATTTGTTTAAAGCACTAAGCGAAGCATTTCTGCCCTTTTATGTCCCAGGAAAAAATATAAACTCAAGTGGTGCAAGAACTGTAACTGAGTAACATCTGTACTGGACATGCAGTATATGGTAGGATTTTCTATTGAAACGTCACAGGGAATAATGCTGCCAATTTTCATCAAAGCATTTTTAGGCATAATATGATGTGTGTGTTTTAGTGAATTTGCATTTAGTGTTTTTTTTTTTTTGTTTGTTTGTTTTTCTTTCCTTTTTATTTTTTTAATGGAATAAGATTAGCTCAGTAACCTGTGACTCCTTTCACCCCCTAGCATCTGCAGATCTGGCCATGTGGACTCTCAGTCGCTTGGTAATCTAGATAATGTGATGGCTTGGGGTGACCGGAATCCTTAAGTACTATTAACATACCCTTATGCTATACTGCTGTCGCTTAAAATGCAGATATGGGTCATTTTTCTGTCAAAATGATTGTTTAGTAAAACTAGACAAAGCAAATTATCTTTAAATGACTGATGGGCATACACAAACGCGCACACACCCTGGTACCCTATCGATCAAGCCTTTAAATCTCCAACTGCTTTAAATTGCAGCTTGACAAGCTACAATTTCTAGGTAGCCTATCTTTTCTTCATCTTTCATCAGTTACTTTCAGTTTAGTAATTTTAGTGTCAAGGAACTTTCAAAGCATTGTTGAAATATTTGAGTGCCTGATTATCTGACCATCGAAGTATGAAAGCTATTTATTTTCGTAGTCTCGGAGATGCTCTATTCATATTTTCATCACTAGTGGCCTACTGTGCGTGTTGATCAGTAGAGTAGTGAATGTAAAAACAGTTCAGGTGAAAGGAAATGGTCAGATTTCCTGTTTCAACATACAAATTAGTCCGAATTGTCTTAATCAGGATATCATTTTGATAATGTTTATTTGAAATAAAATAGCCTTTTTTTAAATAAATTTTAGGCCTGTTAATTTTTTTTGTTTGCATATATTTACTTAATTTTTGTTGTAGTTGGTCCTTATTGTTCAATACCTTTTGAAAATAAATAGAGAAAAGAGTTTAAACTGTATGGATTTGGACTGGATCTGTCCTTATGGACCTCCAAACTGAGTGAGTGGGTCACTTGGAGAACATCCCCGGGGTGAAGAACAGTCTGGTTCCGGCCCTGTTAAATATAGCTCATTAAAAATTATCGCTATCGATGATAATTGACAGTTTATTATGATAAATTATTTAGTTTTATCACCCAGTCTTACTTATAAGCCAATAATTTCTCTATTTAGCTATAAGTGGCTTTCCTGGAAAAATACAAATTTTATATAAAAAAAAAAAAAATACTTTAAAAAAGTTCTTACAATATTCTTGGTACTACAAAGTGCTAGCCAGTCAGAATTCATCTTCTATATATGCACTGATAAAAGAAAGCAGACTGGAAGCTGCTGGATTTAACATTTTAGCTTCATCTTCTCACTGACTTCAGGAAGAACAGTTCACAATGAAGTTTGTGCTCCGCACTTCTCCACTACACGGATTAATCATGGCTATAAATGTCAAGTCTAAACATGTTCAAAGACTGTCCCAAACTGAATAACGTACACTAAGTAGTATGCCTAAATAGTACTGACACTAGTGGTGTAGCCTACTGACAAATTATTTAGTAAGGAAGTATGCTGTTTGGAAGGCAACCCAAGTATTCATGACTCTGAGGATATAATTATCTGCTTACCTCAATAAGTTTATTGAGCATGTCAGTGTGGCTGTCACAGTTACTTAGTACCGGGTGAAGGAGCAAAACCTTCCAGTTGTTGCGTGGACCCATGTCTTGCTTTATCAGAGTGCGCTATAGTGAGTTCTGTAGCTCTGTCAACATCTGGCTTACCATACGAACTCCACGATGAGGATAAAGGCTGATTTATAGTTCTGCGTAGAACCTATGCCAGAGGGTACGCCACAGCCTGGCACACGCCTCCCCTGAGATGTGACTACACGTCACAGCGACACAGACTGCAGCTACTGGGATTGGTCCGCACGATCGCATCGCATTTCCTCCTATTCATTTTCCTTGATATATATATATGAAATCATGATACTGTTTTATTAGAAATATGTAAAGTGTGAGACTCTATAGAAGCTGTAGTTCATTATAACAGCCAATTTAAACTTGCATCTCATCCTGTGGCTTTAAACACTAGTTACACTGAATTGCTCCGAGCCGCTCGTACTGCTGAGTACAGACGAGGTAAATCACTTCAGAAGTGCTCTCATTGAGGATTCACTTGGTTTAAGATTAATCACACGGTTCCTTTTCCCCAGTAAGTTTGTTTCAAAACATAACTGTCTGTTTTATTCCTGCAGTGCAACACAGAACGACCCTGTAGCTACAGCATAGGTTCTATGAAGAAGTATAACTCCGGCTTAAGTGTGCTGATTGTAATCCATCATTCACGTGCAACTAATTGGAGAACGAACAAGGTTGTGTTTGAAACAGAAGCTTGCTGCCTTGTCTCTACGCTGCCGTGATAAAACCGTTGACGTTGATGTCTTTAGACTGAGGGCATCTTCTAAGAATGCTTGAACAGTCTTTTAAGTGAAAAGAGCCCAAAAAAGGTGTTTTTGTATACACATTCACTTTTCTGTGACGTCTGGTCTGCCATCTTTTCTGTTGCTTGAGGGAGCGTCCGTACAGATTTATGGGCAATAGGCAGCATTGAGGATACCTCGATGATGCCTATAGCTGGTGGAAGTTTGAAGGAAACGAGTCCTTGATACCTCACTCTCTTGTTAGACACTCTCCTGAGACAGCATTTTCCCCATTTCAAACACACCTTAAGTGTCTCAGCTGGATAAGTTTGCTGTCACACGTTTCCTCTTTCTTCCTCCTGATTGGCTGCCGGGCCTTTTAGTCATTTTGGGTGTAACTATGTTTAACAGATTTTAGCTACCATATTCCATAAGGGTAAAATATTTACAAAATCAACTCCGCAGTACATAGGACCAAAAACTGTATATCCATTTAATAGTGACTGGCTTCATAGGAAAATGATCATGCTCTGCGTTTCTTACTTTGTACACCTAAACCAAATGAAATGAAATTACATTGCATTGTGGACTTTGAATGAGCTCATTGTGTGCTGGTGTTTGGGCCGTCGTGTACAGGAAACGATCAGATTGAGCAAGCAGAATGTTGGCATACCAGTGTATTTAAAGGTCGAGTTTTTTTCTCTCTGTCGTTTGTTTGGTAGTCCTCATATCAAGTGTGCTGGTGGAAGTGAAACACCACACCGCCGTGAAGCCCAAGGCTTGTGATCTGGCTGTCTAAGGGTATACTAAACAAATAGCCCTCGCTTTTACCTAATGTGTTCTACTTTCATCTCCACCTCCACCAGAAATGCCGAGTTTATAACTGCAAAGGATTATAATTGACACTTGGAGGAGATGATACACTTTTGATATATGTTAAAACAAATAGGCTGAATAATGCAAAAATGTTTTAATATGTTGTGAAATTGTTTGTGCCAGACAGGGCTAATTTAAATAAATGCAAATTCATTTTTGGAAGCTGTTTTTTCCTATTAGAAACTCGGTTGTTTCCTGCCTGAATAATTTATAAATAACAAGGTTGCACATGGAAGACAAACATATGGCCGTTGACCTGCACAGATCTGATGATGCATATAAAAATATACAAGCAGTTAAAAATACAAGTAAGTGCAGTTAGGGCCCTGACAAAAGTTTGACATGTCTGAAACTATTGGAAAATTGCCAGGAATTGGACCCAGGAAATGTCCCCTTAACACGGCGAGGAGGAAGAAGGAGGGGGGAATTTCAGACTTTTCTTTTAGAATTTGCACAGTTTAGTTGATTTTGTTTGTCAAATTTGTTTGGAAGTAGTGCAAGAAAGAAGCCCGTCCTAAGAGAATGTCACAAAATGCAGCACCTGAACTTCAACAGCTGACTAGTAAACTGTAGCGGCGATTAGTGAGCTTTAAAAAGGGTTCGTGAATTAGCTAGCTCTGCTGGCCAGGTTACGTTTTGATACAAGAGACGTGCTCATTTATAAAGCCTTGTGATTGCAAGTAACAAATGGCCCTTACACAGTGCACTATGGGTCGTATTTTTATGTTAAACAGTAAAGCGTATACTAATTTCTGCTGTTTTAATGCACCAGAGAAATGACTTGCCACAGCTAAACCTGTTCCTGTGCACAGCCGAGAGGTGTAGTGTGAACCCAGATCTTGTCCAGTGGATGTGGTGATGGCTGCTCTGTTTACTGTGATTCTGTTCTTTTTGCAGAAAAAAAGTGAAATTTCTTACAGGAAAACTCCACTTGCAGGGTAAGTGATGAGATTCTTTGGCCTGGATCATTATTGTTAGTTGTTTGCATTCATATTATCATGCATTATTGCCGATTATGTATTCAGAATACCACTTCAAAACCTTTGTGTTGATGTTGAGTGATAGACAAGTGTCTTTAAAGTGTCTTTACAAGTTATAAATGACTTCAGGTCTGTAGATAAATGCATGAAAATGCATATAAACAGAAATCTGGCTCAAAAGAATGACTTGGTAAATATGCAGTTTTGCCATGGATAGGATTTCGGCTTTTGTTTGGTTTTTTTTTTGGTTTTTTTTATGAAATGGGAAGCATCGAAATGAACTGATTCTCACTTTCTTTGACCATGTGCATTTATTAAATTCTTGTTACTGTACAAGAGCACAGTGGCTACAATGTAGATACATGGCTGTTTGTGAGTGATGAATTACTGATTTACTGCAACAGCCTAAATCCCGAGCAAAAAAGCCTTGTTATTTACATTATAACTTGAATCATATTGGAATATCGTGAGCACGGTGTCCTAAAAGAAACCAGCACAGACATGGCTTATGCTAGAGATTTGTTTTCCTCACCCAGTTTTTTCCCCAAAGTGTAAAAAAAACACCAAGTGTAGTCACTTTTAATATTTAATATAATTTTTAGGGTCAGAAACCAGAACTGTGCAATATGATGTATGTAATGTGAAGATAGAAGATTGTCTGTTTCATATTTTGCTCTAGCCCTTATTTTGTTGTCGCAAATCACATTCTTTACTGCAATATTTGTACGGTTTATTTGGGATGCGGCTGCTGCTCTGAATGGCGAGCTGTTTGGCGCTGCTTAATTAGAAGTAAAGTTTTAATCCATGATCACTCAATTATAGCATATATACAATGTTAATATAACAGAAATACATTCAGAAATGAAATTTATTCATTTATTAGTGTAGGAACTGTACAAAAAATAATTTCAGTTAGAACTAAAAAATATAATTTGTACATTACATGCGGATTTTTTAAAATAAATAACCGATACACTGCTTTGTCAGACGTTTATTGCAAGAAAATATTAGAAATATTTAAAACAAACTGACTGGTTTTCAATGTTTTACAGCTTGTAGTAGCACATTATTTATCTACAAACAGTGAAACTATAGGTTTTGAAGAAGACATTTCATGTCTCTCTTTAGTGCCTTGACATTCACTTTGTGTTGGAATTCTAGTTACTAACGTCTGAACTTGATTGGCTCTTGGCCTCTCTTGATTGTGTCTTACTTAACCAAACAATGGCCACCTGTCTGCCTCGTCCCAGATCAGGTTTAATGCCGGTTTAATATCAGATTTTTATTTCAGGAATCAGATGGGGTATTAGGACAAGCAAGCCCTCAATTTTTCATCACCACATAATTTCTTCTGTTTTACATATCATAGGACAAAATTTCATTCTTCAGCAGGATAATGATTCCAAGCATTCTTCAAAATTGTACCAAAATTATATCCAGTCCAAAGAAAAGCAAAAAGAGAATGACTTGACCTCCCCAGTCTCCAGACTATTTGCCCATTGAACTGGCATATGGGACGAGCTGGACCAACAAGTTCAAAATGATCGTCCTGCAAAAGAGACCGAGTTGTTTGCATGCTTAAAATGGTGCTGAGAGGGTTTGGACACAAGTTATTTTCAAAAGTTGCTTCTGTGTAATAAAGGAAAGGGGTGGTTAATTTGATGAATCTCGTACTTAGTCCTTACTTAGTATTTGACTTGGTACTTGTTCAATTGTGCT
Organism: Notoglanidium macrostoma; assembly: GCA_030068235.1. NCBI lineage: Eukaryota > Metazoa > Chordata > Actinopteri > Siluriformes > Auchenoglanididae > Notoglanidium > Notoglanidium macrostoma. The sequence continues at coordinate 12,027,266 of JAQQZR010000023.1, read as the reverse complement.
TGGTGTATATCGTCACATTGCACTTCAAAACTAGTCAGTTACGTTTGTTTCAAGTATTTTTAATATATACTTCTGAAAGTTAGACAAAGTAGTGTATCTCTTTTATTTATTTTCTTTTATTTATTTATTTATTTATTTTAAGTCTGATGGTGGGCCCAAACTTCTGGCCGGTAGTGTATATGACCTTAATTTTTGTGTATGACTGAAAATGATTTTTGAAAAATAGCTGAACACATTCATCTGTTTGACATGCCGTTGCTATGCTATTCAACTTTGCTTGGGTCAGCTGATGTTTGGAACATCACAAATTGTGGTGTTGCAGTATGACCTCTGGTGGACAAGCTATGCAATGACAACAGTCTTAACATGGTAAAAGAATCCATCTTCTGTCTCTCGGCTTCTTTTTTGTCATTTATTGGCCGTTACGAATGCAGATACTGCATTATCAACAAATAGCTGATATTGGCAGATCATATCGGCATGCCAGTTTATCGCTTGAGCTCTACATTAATATAATGTTGCAGTTGTTTATAAACTACAAAGCCAAAAGTCTGGATATCGGACCATTTTTGTCAACATCCCATTCCTGATTCAACCCCCCCTTTGCTGTTATAACCTACCCTTTTCCAGTACACTTTGGAGCATGACTGTGGGGATTTGTGTTGATTCAGTCTCAAGATAAGTAACGAGTGCCGGGGGTGCAGTCGGTGTTACAGTTCATCCCAAATTTGTTCAGTGTGGTTGAGGTCAGGGCTCTGAGCAGGACACTCGGGTTCTTCCACTCCTTCCTTAGCAAACCATGTCTTAATGGTGCTTGCTTTTTGCAGGTTTGGGCCTTTTGGATCCAATAAAGGGAAATCGTAATGCTACTGCATAGAAAGACATTCTATATGATTGTGTTCTTCCAGCTTTGTGCCAACAGTTTGAGGAAAACCACGGGTAGGTGTGATGGTCAGGTGTCCACAAACTTTTGCCATATAGTGTATGTAAACCAATCGAGACACTCGGTGCTTTTTAGGTCTCTGCTTGTGGGTCATAAATTTCCAGATATTAATATTATTTCATGACAGAATTTGCTAGTGAAAAATGTGATTTCTCTTTTCTACACACTAACACTGTGAAGTTGGTAATTAGCTGAAGAGTTAAAAAAAACAAACAGGTGTGTTAAGAGGTAGATTGCTGAAGTCTCTACACCTCTGATTTAGAGCCTCCCGTTCCTGATGCACAGAAGCGATCTAAAAATTTATAGTGTGTTCTCATTTTATATTTGCCTCATGAGCTGCCTGTAGGTTTTCACTTGTATAGCATGAAACAACCCTGTGTGCAGTGAATCAGTTAAAAGCTGGAAGGCCTCTAAATTAAAAGATGAGCTGTTTCCCTGGTTACATGCTAACCCTGCGCGCACACACCTCCGCACACACCACTTATGTGTAGCTGCTTGTCTGTGGGTGGATTTTAGTCCTGCATGGTAACACCTCCATTATCTGGCACCGCAGGCTGGCTGTGCTGATTGACTGCGAGTCTGTATTTCAGTACTGCTCAATGTTCGAGGCTATAATGTGAATTTTTACCCGAAAAGCCCCAAGACAATGAAAAGGAGTAACAGAATAAATGTTTCATATAAATCAGTATGAATTAGTTGTGGGCCATTCTAATCTGAAATTTTTCAGCCCACCCTGGTATACCCTCATGGTAATACCTTAACAAGGCTGCTCTGTTAATGTATTTGCACCTGCTTTGGTTCCTCCATAAGTAAAATATCCTAGAACAACCCCCAACAGTGTTTGAATTCAAAGTGAGGCTGCTGTTCATGTTAAGTTAACAAACTGCTAATAAATGTAGCACTAACAGGAAATGGATGAATCAAAATTAATGCATGGTTTCTTTATATGCTTGCTTCAGGTGGTTGTAGATCAGAACAGGTAGGTAGGTACTCTCTGCAGTAGGGAGGTATTTTTTTTTGTTATTAGCAGTGTGTTAATTTTTTATTTATTTATTTTTTGTTTGAGAAACACTGTTGACCATATGCTTCTTCCCTCATACTATAGCCACCCCGCCTTGGGGCCAGCAACCTTTCATAGTCAAGCCATGAATAACACACCATGCAGCTGTCTTTAAACCATTAGGCCACTGTGGTGTTTGAGTAAAGAAACACAACTACAAAATGTCATTTTCATTACAGGTTGATGAATTATTGATGGCAAATTTTCACTGGTAAATGTAACCGTAAACCACTTATACAGTCTCAAAGTTCTTCGGTTTCTTGTGTAAAGACATTCAACCTTCCAAATTCAGCCTGGATGACTTGCATATCAATCTTTTAGAATTAACAAGTGGTGATCTGTGACCTCCACAATATATTTTACAAAAAAAAACTCACTTTGGTTAACCGTTTCCTACATTTCTCTCTAGACCATTTGACTACATGCTGATAATGTTGCCTGTGGGCTTTAAGGCCGCTGTATACTTTTGCATAGAATCTACACAGTAGGGTATCGTAGCCACCCAATACGCACAGTGTCCGTGGTAAACCATAACTCAGTAAAAATAATGAAACGTCCGTCAGTCAGTCAGCAATTGATAGACTTGTGGATTTAAACACTAGTTACTCTGAAGTGCTTCAGGCTACTCATACTGCTGAATGCAGACAAGTAAATTTTTCATAAAAAATGCATTCAGAGAGAATTCACTCAGCTTATAATTAATCTTTTTCAGTTTCTTTAGCCCCAGTAAAATTTGTTTTGAAACATTTTGTCCATATTTTCTGTTATTTCTCCAGTGAAACAAGGAACTTGCTTTTTTTTTGTTCTTCTATGTGTTAAATCAGTGAATTCCGGGGAGTTTCATGTGACAGTACCTCCTGGAGGACACATTAACCTTACATGCAAGCATATGCACAAGCATCAGACTGTGACTGTGGGATAGACTGCACACAGAAGTATTGATTGTACACAGTCGGCCTTTAGTCCTTATTTCATCTCTACCTAAAAGGAGTGATGCAGCAGTGCTTTAATCTGTCCAGCTCTCTCACCAACTCACTTCTACACTCTACTCTAGTAGATCAGCTTCCAAGGCGTGTTGGCACCATTCAGGCTAATGTATTCATCAATGCTAACGTGCTTAGGTTCTCATTAATTTAATAAGATTCACTGAGTCACGTCTCTGCCATAAGTCGGTGCAATTATGTAGTAGAGCTGTGGTGCATTCTGGAACTTGGAGTCCAGTGTTTGCTCTCCTCGTTACTTCTGCATTGGTTTTCTCATTAAAATAACATTTAATGCCCTTGGGAAAATGATGAGTGAGAAAAGAAGTGCTTTCTCTGTTGTTTTTTTGGACCTAACAGTGAATCATTACTGGCTAGCCCTCATGTTTGAGATCGTTGAATTTTTATTTTTTTCCTTTCAAACGTCTTTTGTGAAGCTGCATTAGCAATGGTCCCATGACATGAGCTTGCCAGATAACTGCTGACTTCACACAAATAACTAAAATACAGCATCAACCAACAAATTAGCACCAGATTGACTAATCACTTAACACACATTTCAATATAAACATGTATTTAATGTTCTTCAGGTACACATTACTGAAAAGGGAGCACATATTGCCATACTAAGTGATGAATGAAGCAAAAGACTATGCAGCTGCATTTCCATTGGATTTACTGTTCTGGAAACTGCAGTTGTATGGATTCTGCGTTCACTAAGCCCTTGAGTATTTTATGGAGGATTTCATGCATTAAAATGGAACAGACAGAAATTCTGCCAATATGCAATGCTTGTGATGGTACATATTTAAAATAAACCTCCAGAAAGCTTCAGTCCTTCACTCTTGATTTGACCAAGCTTCCTGGACTGGTTAGCATCCATGCTAGCTATAAAGCAAACTGTCTGAACAACTTTTATAAAACTTCATGATCCCAAAACTCCACGGTGGGCACATATTCACAATATTATCAAAAAATTATACATCTATCTTTTCAAGAAAGGATTTCATTACCTTCGAAGTTATAACGATTATCCAGGTGCCATTCCTCTGGTCTTGTAGGGATTTTTCAGAGTCATGGCATCCCGGGCTTCTTCCCTCGACTCCTCCTGGCTTGCTTCATCATTGTGCATTCAGTAACCATGAGAGATTTGCGTGCTCTCATAGTGGCCCATAGACAGTGAAGAGTAGGCCTACTTTCTGTTTAATTCTAATTTATTCATTTATTTTGGAGCTCTTGATCGGCTAAATTCTTACTGGAAAATAACCAATTGTTAACATCCCTAGAGGCAACCATAAAAAAATATAGCTAACTGATGTGAGCTATAGGTGTCTAATTTTAGACAAACATGCACTGATGTCTGTTTCATATAAGTAAACTCTCCATTTACCCTGAAAGAAACTCATCTGAGCAATAGGCATCTGATTGATCATTAACAATGTCCAAACAGTAGCTGGACTGTGATTGACAGGCTATTACCCATTTTATACTTGATACATTTGCAGCTGTGTGGAGGTGTGTTGTCTTAACTTTACTAACTCATGACAACTTTACCAACCTACATCATGCCTGGTTTGAATCTGTCCGCTACATGTGCGCTCGGTCAGAAGCGGGGCCGCTTAGCCATTACGGCTTCCTCAGAATGTAACAAAAGAAGGAGTCCTTGGTATTGTTGTTTGAGTCGCTGGCTTCATGGTCTAGTTCAACACACAACTGAAGACTTGGAACAGTGGAACCCTAGGCACTAGCACTAACTTAAACATATAGTCTTCATCTGCTTTTGCTTGCCTTTTCATCTGTTTCATACAAGCTCTCTAATAACTTTTAATCGAGTGACTATATCAAAAGTCATGTGTTGTGTTGTGTTCAAGTTTGTTTTCCAGGTGAGATCTTTTTGTTTTTGAACAGTAGTATTCTACAAGTTAAACTACTGCATCCTTAACCATAGTCCAGGGAATCATAGGACCCGCTCATATGACCACAAAAAGCCAATCTCATCACTGGAAAAGTGCACTGATGGTGGCATAATGCCGGAACCCGATTGTGCCCCAGGGTGCATCCACACAGGGATTACCAGCTTGTTACCGTCTCCATTCATGCTTGCCGATCAGCCGATTTTATCAGCATCAATCTGACACTCTGTTTACCTGACGCTGCACTCTGTTTTGCTTGGCTAAGAGAAAAGCTTACAAAAAAGTCCCCATCCATCAGCACTTTTCATTGTGGGATCATGGGAGTGTTTTTTAGTGGTTTGTCCAGCCCTGGCCCAATTAGCAGACCCTGCCCCGTTAGCTGCTAAAGCCTGTGTTCATCACAGGGTGCTGTGTCTTTTAGCCCCATGTTGATTTGAGTTTGTTGTCTTCATGTACTGTTTTTTTGCGGTTTGTTTTACCCTTCGCGAGTCCTGATCACCTTTTAATGAAGTCAACTCATCTTCTATCCCAGCCCCCTGAATCTGTCCGTTTACAAGCCCTAAATCTTGAACACTTTACTTAGCAGGCCCTTCCTGTGGCATTGTCCTAGTTTGTACATGACCGAAAAGCTGCGTTGCGTGGACTTGGTTTTTACTTTTGAAGCTTTGTACCTTAACTCAAAGCTTGCGTGTTTTACGTGGTGGCTTTGTGGAGCAGCAGCAGTGGATTTGAGTTTGAGAAAATGGCTTCATTTAAGTTGGACTTTCTGCCAGAGATGATGGTGGACCACTGCAGTCTGAAATCAAGTTCAGTGTGAGTACAGCTACTCTACACTTGTTAAATATTTGCTTGTGGTGATTATATTTTTTTCCTGCAATCCTAGTACACCGCATCCTCCAAATATTTGTCTGTTCACCAGTTTTCAAATGGAAAACATGCATGACCAACACAACACGGTGAGCTTTTTGAGGCTTAATATAGTTTGTCACTTGCTTACAAGGGTTATTGGAGAGTTTTATATGTATATAAATGTTTTTGCCATTTCCCTCCACATTAGTAGCCTAACATGTACCAACCAGTGCTGAAGTAGCCCTGCAATGCACAGGCCTTAGGTCTCAAAACTGTCCTTTTGCTTTGTCAGGTCAAATGTAGCTTTTGTTGCTTTATGCTGTTTTTCACACCTACTTCCTACCATGAAAACAGTTTAATCCTAATTGGGAATCTAACTGCAAACCCAGAAGCACAAGATGGCTCAAAACACCATGTAACACTACAAAACTCTACTAATGGCATATAGTCAGCAGATCTGAAATGGATGGAGAAATACTATTATGATTGTTGCCTTATTTCAGTGCTCAGGGACTACTTTTAAAAAAATGCCAATGACTGTGCAGACTTGCTTGAGACTACTGAGACAATAAAAAAAAAAAAAAACTGTTTGGAGCAGAATTATGGTGCCTCAAGTGCTTGCAGAATCCAGCTGTTCAATCAGAGATATCCAGATATGTCCCACAGAGCACCATTAAGAGGGTGTGTGTGTGGTCTGTGGGAATGGGTTCAGAAAGTGTCATGTTCTGTAGTTTGTGTGTCACTCATTGGGGAAAGAATAAATCAGCCTTGTATGTCTGATGTATATTTTTGCTGTGTATTATAATATTTATAATTTTGCTGAATAAAGCTAATGAGGTGATGCAGTCAGTTACTTTCTACAGTATCAAAAGTTATAAAAGCATGGAAACCTGACAGTAATGGCAATTGTTTTATTCTATTACTGTGTGTTGTATTATGTTGTCATATTGCCTAGCCCTAGTGGGAATGTCTACTCCCATCAATCCCATTAGATGTAATGTGAAAATCTTTTCCAGTTACAAATTTGTCAAATATACTTCCCAACACCCATTAGCGCCCGTGTCTTCGGTTTGTGTTGTCTTCTTGTTTGAACAAGTTCCTCCTGTGTGTAATTGACAAAGTAAAGGACTTGTTAGATCTTTCCCTCACCGATCAATGAACTCTCATTACTCTGGCCATTAACTATTGATTGTGTTAGTTAGGCATGTAACTATTCACCCAGTTCAAGAATCAATTCATGATCTTGGGTTCCCAATTGGACTTGCACACTATTTCTGGGAAAAATAAATAAATAAATGAAGAAAATTTCATTACCAAAAAAATAAAAATAAAAGTACACTTTTGTTTCTTTTCTTTAATAACCAACAATAATTATTTACAAATGTTTGTAAAAGGTTGGAATAAAATATAGCAGCCTAATGACTAAAATATTCCTTTTATTAAAAATGAAAAAATAGACCTTTTTGTTAATTAACAGTTTGTGAAGGCTGTAGTCAGGCTTAAATATAAAACGGCTACCTGTATCTGTTAGGCCTATAGACATGCATCTTAATAACAAAATCACTGACTTGGACCTTTTTTTCCAAGAAACCCCCCCCAACACGCACAAGATAGGACTACTGGCTGCAACTGCACAACTTTCTTCTTCGCCTATGGAAGACCTCCTAGTGTTGATGTGTTTTTAGATGAGGGAGAGTTAGGAATCTAGGGCCCAATGTTTGGGCCCAATGCGATGCACTCTAGGAGATTCCTAGTCATATTCCTCCATGTATATATTTGATATGTTTTCGATATCTGGTGAATGTTATCTGTTGGATATAGCTTTCTTCATATTCACCACAGTGAATGAATCCTCTTTTCAGGTTGTCATGCTCTACACAATCATGTGCTTTAAGGGCACAGTGAGAGACTGTTTTTTTCATCACACAGCATGACTGTAGCTGTTTTTAGAGGCGTAAGTACTTGTGCAGTATCCTCTGCATCTCTAATATCAGCACACTTGCAAGCATCAATTTCATGGGCCATTCGTCGTACTTGTGTACTTAAGAGTGCTGCTGCCACTGCCACTTCCTGCTCAAGATAGCGCTCTATCATATTGAAACGGCTGTTCCATCATGTAGTGACATCAATGACTTGTTTGTGATGAAAGCTTCAGAAGTTTCTGTTTCTAGATTAGAACAGTGTACTGTCTAACACATCTGTGAAAGAATACTGCAATTCTTCTCACTCAGCCAAGTAAACGGCTGACTCGCCTGGCCTATGTGGCAAGACATTTGACGTGGAGCTAGGTTTGCCTCTCATACAGCTACTTCTATACTCCGTGCATTGGTCTGTAGTGGCATGCCGTGGTTAGCCCTTTCGAGCTTCCACTCTGATACAGCCCAGTTCAACGCTTCAGCTATGTTGATCCCTGTATTTAAAAAAAAAAAAAAAAAAAAAAAAAAAAGTTTGGAGAACAAAAATCTGCATTTACCAATCGCAAATGATCTTGTGTGCTGTGATTGCAATACAACCCAAATTCCAGAAAAGTTGGGATGTTCTTTAAATTTGAAAAAAAAAAGAAAACTAAACTTTCAAATCACATGAGCCAATATTTTATTCACAACAGAACATAGATAACAGATATGTTTAAACTGAAAAATCTTACAATTTTATGCACAAAATGAGCTCATTTCAAATTTGATGCTTGCTACAGGTCTCAAAATAGTTGGGACAGGGGC
>JAQQZR010000023.1:11948928-11996158 GCA_030068235.1 Notoglanidium macrostoma | reverse complement strand
ATTAGGATATTCAATTGACTTCTTGTTTTTGGCAGAGAAACCAGACACATTAGTCAAACAGAAGTAACAGTCCATCATATGGTCTTTCTTTTCTCGCCATATCATCGGAACAGCAAATGGCATCGTCTTTCGAGTGCCTCTGAGCTGACTGACAGCACATGCCGCACAGCAAATGTGAGGCATCCATTGCTTGTCTTGATAACTAATTTTACAACTGAAATACAGATAATAAGCTTTCTTCACAAGAGCAGTCATGCTGCACAAGAGCAGTCAGTCTCTGAGGAGCAAGTGTATATTCACCACAGATATAGCAGAATGTATCACGGCTGTTACGACATTGACGAGACGTATCGCCTCTCGCCAGCTTAGGTTCAAAGCTTATGTGGGGTGGCTCTTTGTGGATGTCTTCTTCCAAGTTTGCTTCCCAAGGCCCAGCCACACTTCTGTAGGCCTTTTGCTTAGCACCTTGTGCATCAGTTTTTAGTTGGCTCTGCACTTGGGCCTCAGTTTCTATAGCAGTGAGTAGCGCTCTTGTCTTTGAGATGCAATAAATGTGGTTGAGCCTGCCTGTATGCCAGTCCCCCGTTACTTGGGTTGGGTATCATTTGAAATTTATCGATTCTGGTTCCAGTTATGGTTCTGCTTTTCAGTTACAGTTCCTATTGGTTCCCCGTTTTGGTGTTTTAACTGAGAATAACAAAGAAATTAACAAATGGTTATAATTAGAAAACTAAAGAAAAATTACAATTACAAGCTTGTTTTGTTTGGCATGAATTATAATTTTAAATTATTAATATGATTACATAATATATGTATTAGTAACATACTATACATATTAAAATCCATACCTACATATTCACCCTAAAGCTCATTTTGTCACATTACCTGGCCATGGCAAGTACTGCAGTTAAAGTTGTGCTGCTCATGGCTCTGTGATGCTATGGGACTACATCACCCAGGCTTCTTTGCCGCTGGGCAGGTATGCACACATGCCTGATAGGAGCCAGCTGTTGCTTGTCTGGGGAAATTACAGACACATTCACAGTGCACTTAGCTGAAGTATTTAAGGATCCCTCACGCTGTCAGCGGTGCAGGTTATTATCATTGTTTCCTTCATGGTGGTGCCTTGTGGACTTTTTACATATCAGACACTAACAATAATTCTACACCTTGGGAGTTGGAGCCCCATGGTATCCTAAGTCACCTAGAGTCAAGTTTCTAATTCTCGCCTTGGTTATGCTCTTTGCGTCTGTTTTTTGCTACTTGTGTGTTGTTTCAGAACGTGTCTGAGTGACGGTTTTGAGTTTCTGTCTGTTTGTTGAACCTTTCAATTAAATAAACCATACCTGTGTTTTACCTGAGTAAACCTTTGCCCTGCTTCTTACATGACACATTTCCATAGATAGGTCCAGTTTGGAGTTCAGTTTTGAACAATACTGCAGACTTATTTATTACATTTTATATTTTCTTTATGAGATTAAGTGGTATTTATTATAAATTTGTATACATTAATAAATTCTGAATCGTTTATGAAATTCTGATAAACCACATAGATAATAAGAAATCAGCTGAGAGGTTCATTATTTAACCAACAAGATAAATCAAGAGTTTTCATTACTCTCTGTCCTCCCTTCTTCCTTCTCACTCCCCTCCTCTTTCTCTCTCACACGCACACACCAAGAGCATAGGAAATGCAAGTAAACGTGTCATGGATTTCTTTTTTTATGATGCATGTCATGTTATTTATCTCAATCTTATCAGCTTAGTGTGCACTTATGCCGATGCTAGCTAGCTAGGAACCACTGCAGAGTTAGTTAGTTAGCGATAAACAGGAAGGTGTTAATATTACGCAAGCTTTTCATTTTTGTCATTTCTTACATTAACATTATAGTCACTGACATCCAAATATGGGAGACGCATGTGACAAAAAAAATAAAAGTCATCAAATATTATTTTTGCTGCCAATAGATGGAACATGAAAATACGTTTAAAATGACACCAAATGTGTGGTGATACTCTTATAAATAAGGAAGTTAGAGCAATTTTTGTCCTGTAAAAACTGACTCAATAATGTCTATTCTTTATAAGGTAAATTAAAAAAAAAGTGTGATCTGCGTCTAAGGAAAACTCCATAACAATGCTCATAACGTCCTTAATAGTAGAGATATTCTCTTGAAACTTTCAGGAAATAAAGACTGTGGTGGCCTCTCAAAGATTATATAATTAAAATGGTCATTGGCTGCTTGCATGGAGGTGATTATTAATTGATGTTCTGAAGGTTGAATAGCAGTGGATTACATTCTAATGATATGCTATGATTATGCTAGGAATCTTTAGGAAATATCAGATATTGTTCTCTAATTTTTAAATGTTAATTAATTAATAATAGATTAATTAATTTATTTATTTTACCATTTTGATTAAATAGATTATTGCCATCTGTGAATTCTGAGCTGATGTTTTTGGGTCTAAATCGATGAAAGATGATTAATTTCTAGGAACATGGGGCCTGACACATGAATTGGCTCAGGTCACCATTCTCATGCTCAACCGTAGATTTCCATGACTTTCAGCATAATTACCCAAAACTGTCACCTCTTAATCATAGTTAGGTTTCAAAAACAAGTACACTTTCCTTTAGCCTCTGACCGACTTTGATGATGTATTTTCAGAATAAAATAAGACACACTTCCACTCAATGAATTTGAATTTTTTGAACACTTTTCAATTGTGGTTGATGTGTACTACTGCATCACTTTGTGATTATTCCAAGAAAACCATACATAAAACAGCTAAAAACATCATTACGTACTGGTGCACCACAGCCACGCAAAGCTTCCCAGCAAGTGCACGGAGACATGAACGAGCATGCAAAGTTTTTGGAAATTCTTTTATACCCACCCAGGATGTGCACCTATATGTTCTATAAGATGCTTATGTGAACTTCAAAGTGCAGAGACTGGAGTGTCATGGTCTCGTGCCACAGCTGATGGCTTGCTTAGGAAAATAGCCAAGATACTTTCCAGGGAGTTCCCAAAAAATGCGTCTACATCAGAAGTGATTCCTCCACCTTCTTCTTGCATAGTAGATGGAATGGCTATTGTTCACAAGATAAAAGGAGAGAAGTAAACCATTGAAGACATTGCATCTTTGGTTTTGTCAAAGGCCCTTCACAAAGCATTAAGCAGTGAGAGATGGGACATTTTTTATAGTGAAATTCTATCAAGAATGCTGAAAGTCAGATATGTGAATCCATATCCAGTTGTGTAGAACACAAAATATCAAAGCCAAACAGCTTGTGGTATAGTGGAGACAGGGGCGTCAGAAGCATTTTGAATGTGGGGGGACACACTTGCGAGGGATGTGGGGGGGACACACTGGCGGGGGGTGTGGGGGTTCTCCCACATACATTTTTTAATGAATTAGATGCCATTTCCTGCATTCTGGTGTATTTTTAAAAGGTTGTTAAACACCTAATTTTAAATACAAAAGAGACTTAATTCAATGACTATTTTAGAGGCTCAACATATATTCATATATGTCCATATTCATCAGCCTGTTTTTAACTGCTACCCACTGCTATGCCTACGATAATGAAATTAATGTGACACAATTTATCACCAAAATTGGGAGAAAAATATTTTCTGACCTGGGAAAGAATATTTTTGTATCAGACAGGGCAGGATGTTTGAATTTGATTTCATATCAATTTTAACGGATTTAAAAACGTCAGCTACTCCTAACGTTTCACTGTTTAGTTGAACATTAATTTATCGTGGCCTAGGGTTAATTTTGAGGGCATATAACAAAAGAATACGGTTTTAGAAAAAGTTGGACATTGTGAGACGGCAATGGGGCTGACGTCACCTCCTCCAGTACCGAGCAGCTTTACTGTCTGTGACTGAACTGACGAGGCACTTCACCTCGTGCGGTTTGTTGTAGGGAACCCGGAGTGGAATTTCACTGGTGTGTGTATTCTCATATCGATCAAGTGGAATGGATTCTTTCGCGAAGCAATAGAAACAGCGCTGGGTGAATTAATATTTTCTGTTAAATGTGGGGGGGTCCAAATGAATAATTATGAAATGTGGGGGAGGGGACATGTCCCCCTCAGCTATGACAGCGACACCCGTGAGTGGAGGTAATATCTAACCTCCACACACAGCATGAGTGGAAGCAGAAGAGACATGTTGATGGACTAAATGGCAAAACTGTGTTTGTCACATGCAATATTATCTGTTAATGGATAAGCCCCCAAAGTTATGAAATTGTGCCAGAGCTAGAGTCAAGCCAAGAAGGTGCTGACACACTGATAATTTTACACCCAGCTACCTCTAGCTTCAAGACAATTGCAGTCATTTCAGATAATACAAATGTCTTCCTTTTAGATATCGTTTAGAAAGATATTCATGCCACAGTTTATTGGAATAGTGGAAGTCTGGCTAGAGTGAAAAAGTACAGGAGGTACAGAAAATCACTAGGATTCTGGGTAAATTTGTTTGTGGAGTAGTTATTGGAATGCACAGTTTTACTGGGTGTGACTCTGTCAGCACATTTGCTGGATGTGGAAAGCTGAGAACACTTAACATGTTGAAAGAAGATACAGAAAATTCAGCTACAGAAAATGTTCTATGATCTTGGGGAAAAAAGGACTGTATCCCAGTCCCTGATTGACAAGCTAGAATCATTCACCTGTTGACTATATTTATAAAAAAACAGCAATTGAAAAAGTATATGAAATGTACTATGGGCTGTTTGCAACCACAAAAGGACGCACTGATCCACACAACCTACCACCTTGCAACAATGCTTTACAAAAACACATTCTTCATACAAATCTGGAGAAGATGTCTGGGACAAAACCCACAAGTGTCCTCACCCACTAGATATGGGTGGAAGCTGGAAATCATTGGAGATCAGGAAAAACTCACAGTTGATTGGATTGATATGACTACAGCTCCAGAATCAATAATGGAACTCCTGTTGTGTAACTGTGCCAAGTCTTGCTCATCATCCAAATGCAGCAGTGTTGTCAATGGGTTGAAGTGCTTGGAACTCTGCAGTCACTGTCCACATGTGAGAACCAGTCAACTGATGATGGAGATGGTGCAAGTTGAAGAGGTGATGATGGTGTTATGATGATGACCATACAAATGACAGATGAGACTTTTGAGTAACATTCGAGTATTAGCAGCGTTATCTCTGTCATTTGTTTGATAAAGTGCATACCGGAACTTGAAAATAAGTGATGAGCGATAACAATCTGGCTATATAATATGCATATAGTATGCCAAAAGATTTAAAATATTTTTAAAAATAAACAATTGAGTCCTCTTTGGACTGAGAGTTCCCATGAAACAGCTACCAAATGCAAATTCAACACTTGGAATCAACTCCACACTTTTTATCGTCTCAATTTGTCAAGAAATAATGAGGAAACAGATCATAACTGGCCATGAAATTATTTATTATTATTAATTATTATTAGTCAACTGTCCCATTATTTTTGAGCCTGTGAAAATGGAGGGACCGTGTAAAAGATGGCTCTAATTTCTAGACAATTAATGCAATATTTTTGTTAAACCCCCTGAATTAATGCTTGAATGTGAAAGTCTACACTTCAATTACATCTTGATTGCTTCTTTTCACATCCAATGTGGTGGTGTACAGAGGCAAAATTAAGAAAATTGGTAACTGTTCCAATACCTTTGGAGGGGACTGTATATTTCTGCTCTTAAAGTCTTCTTCAAACAGTGGATTGTGATACCTTGACCCCTGCCCTGTGGAGGTGGTGTCCCAGACTGTTGGCTTGAAATTTTTCTTCACAGCTCTCAGTGTTTGTCATCACCTGCTATTGTTTTCCTTGGCTGGCCTCTTCAATGTCTGGTTGTTAGTACACTAGCGGTTTCTTTCTTTTTCAGGATTATCCAAATTGTGTTGGCTATCCCAATGCTTATGCAATGGTTCTGATAAATGTTTAACTTTCATTTTCATACTTGATTGTTTTTCTCCCATAGACAACTTTCTGCTCTTCATGTTGGTTTTGTTCTTTTGAAGTCTTCACAGGTGAAACCCAGGGTCCAAACCAGGAGTTGATGTTTATTCTGGGATGTAATATTTTTGTTTCGTTGTGGGTGTAGTCTTTTACTGGTGCGGTTCAAGTTTCCTTCAGGAGCAGTGCGTTTGTGTAGTGTGTTTGCTCTCTCTCTGTTCTGTTGTGCGCTGATGAGTTGGCTGATGATTGGATCTGCAGAGCTCATGGAAGGGATAAAAATGGAAATGCCAACATTATTGGCTCCTCCTCCTAACCGTTTTGCTACCAACCAGACCCACATTAAACGCTATTGTTTGTGGCTGTGTTGCCTATTCTCAAAACAAAAACTATTTTTTTTGTATCCTAATTACGTAACGCTGTTCCATGTATTCCATTACTTCCCAAGCCTGTGTGTGTGTGTGTGTATATATATATATATATATATATATATATATATAAAATACATATTTGTTTATTTGCAGGCTTTGTGAGTTACGACAATCCCGTTTCATCCCAGGCGGCCATTCAGTCAATGAACGGTTTCCAGATCGGAATGAAACGACTGAAGGTTCAACTGAAACGATCCAAAAATGACAGCAAGCCATATTGAGTGCTTTTACTCTAAAATGGACTTGGTTTGAAAATGTGTTTCTGGTAAGTTGAGTGTGACACTGGAAAAGTTCAAACGCCTGTCCCACCCTTAACCCTCTCCTACTGTTCCTTCACTCCTGTTTACCTTTCCTACATATCTTCTTTCTTAAAAAAAAACATCACAAAGAAAAGGAAAAGCAACATGCAAAATTGAGGTTGTTCGTCTAAGAAATTCTTTCAAATTTGTTAGGCTTCTTGTTTTGGATATTTCTTTCTTTTCTTACCATTTTGGTGCCATATCAATCTTTTGCTGTGTACAAATCGTTCATCAAAGGATGTTGCACAATGAAAGCCAGTCACTGACTGCTCTCAGTTCCACAGTCATTATCTCATCCCAGTCATGTTCCTGCAGATTTACCTGTTGTGTTTACACTATTGACTCGAATCGTATACTTGGATAGTCAAACTGATGCCTCCTTGTAAGCTGCCTTTTTAATAGAATTTGGAGGTCTGCTGCATACATGCAAACGATAATCGTTCTCTCACCATGATTTGGAGCATCTTGAATGTCAGATTGCTCTTCATCAGACTCTGTTTCCATAGATGCCTTTTTATTGTTTTGTCTATTTATTTCAGTTTGTTTATTTATTTATTTATTTATTTATTTGAAATACTGCTAATTTATCTAAAATAGGTTGATGTGAAAGTTTGTTTTTGGCTGACAAATTTCTTTTTTAGTGGTTTTCATTAAATGTTTTTATTTTTCACCTACCAAAAAAACAAAATCATAATATCTTGTATTTGGTATACTTTCAAGAATATTTCCTATATTGTTTGTTAGCACATACAACCATGTTGCTCAGCACAAGCTGGTCAGTTGACAGAGATGTAGGGATGTCATTTTTACTCTCAGGATTGCCTCATTCTTGATTAGTCAAATTAATTTAAATTTAACCTAAAGCGTAATAGCGAATTAGTACCAAATGAGCGTCCCTAATATAATTTACTTTGGGTTGGAAAGATTAAAAGCTATTTGTATGCATTTCACATAGTCATTCCCTTATTTGTCACCTCAAGGACACAAGCCACTTTAATTTTGCCCAAAGGCATCTTACTTAATTACCATCAACTGCTGAAGTCACTTCGTGCCACGGAAATGACATTTAAAGTATTATGTAGGACTTTTGGAGAGATGACATTCAAGTTGCCTGATTTTTTTTTTTTTTTTTTTTTTTTTTTTTTTTTTTTTTATTTTTTTTTTTTTTTTCCTTTTGTGATATGAGCGTGGTTATTTAGAAAAGAAATTTCACTTCAGTCCAAGTGGTTGTTGTATACGTTCAGCAATAATTGCATCCTGAGTGTGATGTCTGTCGAAAAATTACAGATAGTGCTTGAAAAAGAGAAAAAGACTTGCTATATTAAGTTTTTTTTCTTTCCACTCCAACATATTCTTGTGAAATAACCAAGTAAAAACTTCTCATTTTTACCCCTTTTGTTTTCTTCCTTCCTACTTATAGTTTCGCATGTCTAAGTTACTGTGTACACTTAAAATTGTATTCATGATCAATTATGATAAGTAAATATTTATCATAACAAGGAAAGATTAATCATTTCATTAATACTTGAGGCCTACAGGGTCTTGGTGTTTTTATGGACATGGAAGAGAAACCATTGACCAGATTGTGTATATTACTTAACTATTATGCCTTTTTCTATTTTTATAGAGGTTTTATAATATTGCGTAAATTATTTCTCTGAATTAAAAAATGTTTAATAATCACTCAGAAAATTCAACAGTATTTTGTAGAATCCTGATGTAAAGTTTTGTGAATACATTCACAAATTGTTAAAGCAACAGGCGTGTGGCCCTTTTTAGCTAAGTGTATTGTCTTTGTCCAACACTCAAAATTGTATCAAGAGTTCATGCATAGTTCTTGGGGTGCTCTCTCTTATGCTCTTCCTGGGTTCAGTTAAAGTTGTTGTACAAGTGGAAACGGGTCGCTTTTTTTTTTTTTTTGCCCCCCAACCCCCCCTGAACTAAACTACAATGTGAATGCTTTAGAAATGCGTCTCCTACGTAATGAAAGGAACAACTTTTATTTCTTAATGTCTAAAATAAAATTTGTTTCATGGAGTAGTGTAGCCATTATGTCCTGCCAAGGTGTATGGTTTTAATTTAGTTTATTTATATGCTCACTTCAATCATTGACTGAATATAGCGTCATAATATGTAATATAAATAACCATTTTCTGTCGTTTACTTGGATTTGTCTTCTGAATTACAGCTGGTATTGCCAAATTAATACTTGTGTGGTATAATCCCCTGTCTGATGTTAGTCAGAATGTACAAGGAAATAGTTTCTGTTTATACAAAAATGAGTATTAATCAATGATTAAATTATAATTCTTATAAAAGAACCTATGAAAGGTTGCAACGTCTGAGTATTCATATAACCGTATTACATGATCATGAGCCACAATAGCTTTAGTCTGAACCCTGGAACTCTTTCAATGTTTTGATTCTGGTCCTGTGAATGCTCCATCCATGGTCTGTGCCTCTGTAAAACAATTCACACGCACCATAATTGTATAAACTAGGTCAGCCCTAAGGGATGTTCTAGTGTAGTGTCCATTACTGAATCCAAAGATTATTTTACATGTGGACTCTGCCCATACCTTATTAGCACTGCTGGGGGAAGCATTTTTGTTGTAATGCTGATTTATAGTACAAGCAGAAGTCATTGTGTAGAAGCGCTGGTTTAGGCACCTTACAGATAGCAGCTGCACATTGACCGTATGGTTGCGTAGTTTCACTGCTGTGCCAAACTGTCCTGTACAAGCTGCTTGTGGATACATATGTCTTAATTTGTGCAACTTGAATATACGTACTGTGGCTGTTTGCCATTTAGTTATTAACGGTCCGTTTTAGACACTAAATGTATCTTCTTCTTGCTACCACTTTTGCCCATTATAGGACTTGTATGCACAACTAGTAAGCTGCCTTCATTCTGTCTATTGCATTACCCAATGATTCAGAGATCAAGCACAAACTGAACTCATGTACATTCAAAGAGGTCTAGAAAATCTTTAAAGCACAAAGAGTTTTTTGAGTCTGAATTTACAGCTGTTTGAGTTGACACTTAAAAATGTGAAGTCCTGAGCTGAAAAAATGTCAGCTTAAGGTTGAATGTTGCTGATGGCAATTGCTTTTTCATTTTCTTATTTTTAGAAGTATATTGAAAACCCTAGTTACCTACTAAAATAAATCCTCTGTTTTAGCTGTGATAGACACTGTTTGTTGTCTCTTGGTGGTGTTGGATGTAAAGTTTCCCCTTAACCCCTTTTGGCATGTTGCTTGTCTCTCCCTTCCACTTTCCTTCCTCTTATCCCCTGTGTTGCATTCAATGTTCTATCCAAAGTAAGTAATGTGTACCTGTGACCTCCAACCTTCTCCATGCAGAGATGATCATTTACATGATTTTCTGTTTCTTCTCCTCTCCTTTTTTCTGTTGTGGCTTTAACCTAGTTTTGTTGTTCGTTATTTTTTTGTTTTGTTTTGTTCTAGATATCTTCGTGCCCGTTTGTTCATCGTTTCCCTAGCATGTCGATGTGACGTCAAAAGTTCATCGTCCAGTCCGTTGTCCTCTTCGCTTCTCTGACGCTTGAAATTTTTCACCCTTGACCTTTTGTTAACTTTTGACGCTTAGTGGTTACTTATTTTGTTTGTTTTTGTGTGGTGTTCATTTCTGTTTGTGCTGCCAATAGAGGGCACTAGAAAGACTGCTGATAACTAAAATGTAAAAAGTTTCTTGAATATTGTTCAGAACAGAGTCTATTTTTCTAGAACTTGCAAACATAACCACTAGATTGTGCAAAGGCTTTTAATTTTCATTGTTTCATTACCCAGTTAAAAAAAATTTTTGTTTAGCAAATTTTATTTTTCATTGTTTTAGAGCAGTCTTTCTAGTGCACTCAGTTTTACTCATTTGTTTTCCTCTAAAAGCAGCCAATCCATTTATAGAATCACTTTGTGTGTGTGTGTGGGTGTGTGTTTTCCTCTTTCTCTCACGTGTACACCTTTTTTAGGGTTTTTTGCAGTCACATTTTGCTGAAACTGAGGATAACCTTGTAATATTGTGCTAGGTTAGTTGGCATGATTTTTGATGGCATAATTTTGGGAGTTCCTTAACAGTGTGACATTAGACACTTGAATTGCTTTTCTTCCTTTTTTCCATTTAGTGTGTCAAGATACCATAGGCATAGGCACATGTTTTTCTTTTTTTTTTATTGTGTGAAAATCAGGATTAGTCTGAAATTTAAAAAAGAAAAAGCATAAAATGAGCAAAATTGAGTTTCTTGTCACAGTTAGTATATATGAAAGTATGCATGTTTTTTTGTAACTGCACTGACATCCTCAGCAAAATGTGATTTAGTTATGTTAAAAAAAAGACAATTATAAAATGAATAAAATGGTGCCAAAAGTTTTGCATGTTGCTGTTGGTCACATTTTATGTATTTTTCATGTCTGTCTACTCTTCCACTGTGGTCCCATTTTAATAACTGATTTTAAATTTAGTCATATCCATGTGTTGAAACCATGTTTGAAAGTGAACTGTGTAGACAGACTTTATAATGACTTCTCATATCAACCCAGTCCTTGCAAATTTCAGCTGTTCTGTTTAGAAATTTTGTGGCATGTTGAATGGTTGGCAGAAAGGATCCCAAGTTTCCCCTAATCTGAAAAATCTGTTAACGTTTCGGTTCTTTGTCATAGTCTAGCCGCAGCCCTATTTTGTAGTACTGCCTTTACTGTGCCTACTATTTGAGGAATAAATCCTTCTTTCCCATAATAAGGCTTCCCCCTTCCCTAATTACAAGCTATATTTGGGATTTTTCCAAATTACCCTCTTTTGAAAATTTGGCAACCTGTTTTCACTAGCTTTTATTTCAACAGTAGATTGCTAGTCCTATTGTTGTTGAATTGGGTTTAACGTTGCAATTTTTTGGCATTTTATATCTAGATTTTAAGCTGCTGTTTGTTTAAATGTACTCTTAAATGAAAACTTACCTGTGGGATGTTTTGTCATTATTGGTACAGAGTGATTGTATTTAATAGTAAGAAATTGTACAGTTTTTGCCTTTTTCTACTTCCAAGTTCTGTTTCACAATGTGAATCTGAAATCCGAATAAGTGGAGCCATGTAGAACTTGCCACCATGACCAAACATAAGTCTAAACAAATTAATTAATTCTATGAAGCAGCCTTCGGTTGATTTAAAAGCTGACACCTTTTTTTTTTTTCCATTTAAGTTATGGTTTTCACTGGAATTGTAGAGTGAGGAGTTCATTAGATGTCTAGAGGAGTGTTATTTCTGAATGTTTTCTGTTGGTTTATTTAAATTGTGATGGAAGTTAAAATTTTCATGCTACTGTCTCCACAGAAGTATAGCAACGTGCATACAACACGAAGTCATTTTGTAGTTTCTTTGGTTGGTTTGTTTGTCTGATTAAACTGAAAATATTCACACCCTTTGTGTCTGATCTTCACTAATGTTTTGTTTATTATACATTTTTCCTTAATTCTTACATTTTATTTTATCCTTACTACAACTTGCATGGCTTCAGCTTACAAGGAGCTGAGCTATGACTGTCAAAGTACATCCCAAGCTGCTGTATTATGAAAACAACTGCAACAGGACATTTATTATATATCAACTGATCAACTAAATTTGACTTTCTATACACCAAGTACCACAGAGAGATGCCCACATGGTCCTTTTAGATAAAACCAGGAGCAAATTGGGAAAAATTCAAGAAGTTTCATTCCAATTATTTGACTTCCTGTATAATACAGGAAGAGGAAAGAATTTATATATAGTTAAAATTATTCTCATGCAACAAGTACAGTATAGTCACAACTACTCAGGCTACTTGGTTCTGTTTTATTTATAATTACATTCCTATATTCATCATCTGTAACGGGTCATGGTGAATACAGAGGCAATCCCTGGAACACTGGGCATGAGGTTGGACTATACACAGCAGAACCTCAGTCTATCACAGGACACCACCTACACACACATTCACAAACTCATTCACACCTACTGCTATGTTTTGGGGGTGGGAGGAAACCCATGCAGACAGGGAGAACACGTGAAACTCCACAGAGTAACCCAAGCTTAGGCTCAAACCAGGAATCAAAGATGAATTAGCCTGTGTGAAAAGGTAGCTCAGATGAATATTGCATATGATGGTTTATTTATCCATATTGGTTGAATTGAACATGACTTCCAGATTCAGATTCATTTCCACACATTACTTTTAAATCAAACTCATATTTTACAATATTAAACCACATTATAACACCTGTAAGGCTTTTACCTACCTATAATAGGTTACTTTTCCCCTTAGAGCACTGTCATAAATGCAGTGTTAGAGTTTGTTGTCAGACTTTGACGGAAAGGTGATAAGAGGAGGTAGATGTTTGTATTTAGGTGTGATGTTCATATAGACAGAGCACTGGTAAGGACTGTGTATCACAATGCGATGCAGATTTGGACTGGCCTTCTGCAGCTCCTCCAAACACTTCTCTGAAGACATACTGCTATCAGTTTTCTCTGGGTACAAACCGTCACCTGCAGATTCAATGACAAGGCAAAAAGACATGTGACCAATGTTATTTAGTCATAATAGAACCTCTGGAATCTCTCTAATATGAACACTTCTGGAGACATATTTCACACCCACTGTTTCAAAGCTAGGCAGTGGTTTGTAGATTGCATTATTTTACATTACATTATTTTAGCAACTCTCATTTGAGCAAATCTTCAACTGACATGAGGAATTTGTCATTTCCTGTCCTGAGCTACTTATTACTGCTAGCTAACAAATATAGCTTGCAATTTCACTATTAAGAGTGTATAACATGGACCAAAAATGCAAAAGGCAGTGCCTGGCAATCCTGTTATGCATGAATACTGGTGGTTGTTGTCATGTCATTTTATTTCAATACAAAATGAAATGGAATTTCAAATGCTTTCTCTTCCACAGCATGATTTATTTCCAAGTGAAACTGCATATGGGTAGTCAAAACTTTGACATTTGATTTAAAGGTACAGTATGTAGAATTCAGCTGATTGCAACCCTTCTTTTCCAAACGTGTGTTAGAACTTGGAGTGGCTATCGGGTGACCCGTAGCGTATTTCCAACTACTTAAATTCACATGCCAAATTATAAATATGGTCCTCCATGTTTCAAAATCTGTGTTGCAAACTTGTTAAGCAGCACCACCAAACACTGATTCCTCATCTTTCTTCTTCATCTTCCTTTCGATGCATCCTTCCGGATTCACGCTGCCACCGTGAAAGTGCGAAACACGCTCTCTAGATGTTTGTCCATTGTGGCCTACTGTAGCGGTTCAGTGTAATTGGACTTGCTCCCTAGGTAGATATAAAGGGCTCAATCTGATCTCTAGCTTATCTAATCTTATCGAAAACACTACAAGTCATAGTTACAGGTAATTATACACAACAGAAAGCAAACTTAGGAATACTATATTCCATATTATATTCTACTTCTGCTAATAGATCCCCCTAAATCCTACATAGTGGACCTTTAAAAGTGAATGTGCCATGGAATATGATCTACATGCTACCTGGAGGTGGAAATGGAGGAAAAGGATCCACATTTTTCCCAGGAGTGAGACCATAAATGAGTACAGCCAGGATCTAAGAAATGCCCAAATTCATACATTATGCCATTTCGTTGACAGCCTTCTCCAGAAAGACTGTCATTCATCTCATTTTATACAACTGAGCAGTTAAGGGTTAGGGGCCCAGTAGCAGAGGTTAGCCAAAATTAGACCGAGAAAAAGCTTCCCCACTCTCAACATTCCTCACAGTTTAGATTCTGCTCATATTTATACTTGAGCTGATTATAATTTATTGATTTTTTTTTTTTGTCTTAATTTTGTAATACAAATCAAGCCTAGTATTAGATGAAATTACATTACATCTAATCTAGTAACACACTGATGCTAATACACTCAATGACAAAAAAAGTGAAGCACCCAGACAGAGTGGTGGAAATGAAATGAACCTGCATGTGGTGAAAGGTCATGTGACTATACTGCAATGATTATTATATCAAACGGAGAACAGAGTTGGCAGTATGGGCATGTATGGGTCCCATGTCAGGGTGTGGCACTCCAGTGCAGAAGGGAGTCGTGCAGCCATTGTACCCTCTCTTGGGGCAAGTTGGCCCACAGCTGTTGTAACTTGCCCTCGAGATCCTGCAGATTGGCACTGGGTCTGAGTTGATGTCCAAGCTGATCCCACACATGTTCGGTGGGGGAAAGAAATCGGTGGACCTGGTTGACCAGGGGAGGACCTCAACATGATGCAGGCAGTCCATAGACACACATGCCGTTTGTGGACGGGTGTTGTCTAGTTGAAAGAATGTACCAGGGTGCTGTCGCAGGACGGGTTAAGACATGCGGCCACAAAATGTCAATGACGTAGTGCTGTGCCGTCAGGGTCCCCCGAATCACTGCCAGAGAGGACCTGAAGTCATACACTATGGCTCCTCACACCATGATGCCAGGAGTAACACCGGTGTGTCTGTCCACAATATTGGCAGGATTGGTCCTCTTCCCTCGGTGCCGCCATACATGCATGACAGTCATCCATGGTAATGCAGAACCAAAATTTATCGCTGAACATGGTCTCTTCACTGGTGTTAGCAGCCTATGCATGGGACAGTGAACCCGCAGTCCGGCTGATGCCAGTTTTCGAAACCCTCCAGGGATGACATGGGGGGTTGTAAAGAGTCCAATACCTGTGACCAGATGGCAGGCACAGATGTCATGGGGTTCTGTAATGCTATGATATGACCACCCGGCCTCATGCAAACCCACAATGCGACCCCTATCAACTTTGTCAAGTGCTGGTAATGCTGTGTAATATGTCTATGAGGCATCCTCTATGTTTGGTGACTAAATGTGCCAGCTCCTTGCAAATCAAAACATTTACATACCCATCACTGGTACCAAATTACATCCAAATCGGATCATTCCTTCTGGGTCCTTATGTTTTTTGTCACTGAGTATATTATTAAATATCACATATGAAATTCGGCCAAGCAAAATAGGCTCCCTTTGATTAAATTCTAATCCAAACCTGGTAAGAGGGATATGATGCAGTCAGTAGCCTTCACGAAAACAGGTAGACATAGCTCACAGCCTTCTATCGATCGCTGTTTGGCAAAGCTTTGAAGGCCACTTAATAAAGGAAAATTGCTCATTCGTCCAATATCATACAACTGAGGTGGTGCAATCCAAACGTTTCTTTCCCAGTAGTTGTGAAGTATTTCAGCCGGCGTAGACCACTGCAGGAGAGGGGGATAAGAGGGTACATGGTCACTTCCAAGTAACAAAACATCCACTGGATTGCATCCCAGAAGGTGGCTAAAAACCTTCTACACATAGGGAGCTATAGGTAATGCAGTTCATAAATCATTGTAGAATTTATCATATATTTCCTATTGGTATATACTAACATAGTGGAAATAGTTATTCCAGTTATATTCCCTCAGCCAAAAATTCCAAAAACTTCAATACACTGGTGGTGAATGGTACTCTGGGGACCAGTCAGTAAAAACTAAAATTAAAAAATGGTCAAGCCAGCTTATGTTGTTTTTTTTTTTTTTTTATACAGAAAATGGATGGAATTCCAACAGCTCTGGCAGAAGCATGAAACCAATTGTAGCATTATTGATATGAAGTGTGACCTCCTACAGGCATGCTAATTGTCTCCATGTTGCCACAAGATGTTAATTTACATTCACTATGCACTTTATTAGGAATACCTGAACACCTGCTAATTCATGGAATTATCTCATTTATGTTGCCCCACCTGCCCCATGGAGGGGCTGCCACTGATGTTTTGCCACTACAAGCCACAAATAACTGCTTCCGCGCGCCACAAAGAACAGCTTCCGCGCGCCACAAAGAACAGCTTCAGCGCGCCACAAAGAACAGCTTCAGCGCGCCACAAAGAACAGCTTCAGCGCGCCACAAAGAACAGCTTCCGCGCGCCACAAAGAACAGCTTCCGCGCGCCACAAAGAACAGCTTCCGCGCGCCACAAAGAACAGCTTCAGCGTGCCTTGACATTTTGATGGTTTAAGTACACTTGTCCTGTCAATAAAACAATACAAAGTTATTCTGACTGACACCTTTATCTCTGATGAAACGTTTCTATCCTGAGATGATGACACTGCCCCAGGGCTCACCAAATGATTTGAGATTCTATGGCCTAACTACTCCACCATTGCTGGTACCAAGCCTGGATGAGAAAGGAGGAGGTTTAGGCAAGAAGTTAACTCGGCCTCACCTTAAAAAATCTTTGCTACAAATGAGCCAACCCAGAAACATTTCAGCCCTGGGAGAGGCTGATCCCCAACAGGAGAACATATGATGTCTGATAAAGAAAATCATATTTACTTGGAAGCTGCCAGACCAAATGTCAGAGCCATGTTCAAGGCAGAAAAAACAGTGCCACCTAGATGAGGAAATGAATGGGACTCATCTGGTGACAACTGGAGCGACAGGCCCATAATCGAGATGCCTGGAGAGATCTCGTTAGCGGCCTATGCCATGATAGGAGCCACAGGCAATGATGACGACTATGGCCTAACACTTCTTATCGGTTCATTATTAGTCTTAGATTATACGGAGTTTGCTATACGAGTCCCTGTGAAGGATCTGTTACTATAGAAACTTTAATTAACTTTAGAATGAGCACATTTATATAAACCTGTGATTTGAAATTTCATCAGCACTACTGTCAGAGCTGCTACTAAAGGAAATTAAATTGCACCCTTCTGACAAATCAGAGTTGAAAATTCAACAGCACTGTTGCATGATTGGGCAACATGGTTTTCTGTCATAATGCTACATTCACACTAGCAGTGTTGCTTGTAGTTTAACTCTTGTGGATGTAGAGTGAGAGCTCCTGGTGTCGCCCATAGGCGTGTACCATCCAGCTTTTAGAAGAAACATCTATCCATCCATTTTCTATATAGCTTATCCATTATGGGTCACAGGTAAGCTGGAGCCAATTTCAGCTGACACTGGGGGAGAGCGGCAGGACAGGTCACCAGTATATCGGGGGGCTAGCACAGAGATGTGGCTAATTTAGAGTTGCCGCTTAATCTGATCCACATCTTTGGCCTGTGGGTGGAAACTGGAGAGCCTGGAGGAAACCCACAACAGCCAGCAGGTTCGAACCCAGAACGTTCCTGCTGAGAGGCAACAAGTGCTAACGACTGCATCAATGTGACACCTGAGGAGAAACAGTCATGACCAAATTGACAATTTATTTGTCTTTCAAATGTATTTGATGAATTGTAATGCTTTAATGCAGTGATACATGTTAAGCAGTACATGGGAACTACAAGCAGACAGGAGCTAAAGTTGTGTGAGGGCTAATGTTCCCAAGTTTGAGAAAATACATCTCTTCAGGTCTCCTGTGGGAAGTGTGAACATACCTTAACATGAGCAAGTGGACAAATGGATTGAAACACGTGTATGTCACCTTATAATGTTCTATCTCCTTCTGGTCCTGCAGCGTTTCCGGGATGTCCTTCAAGCAGCACATGTAAAAGGCAGTGTCGTACCTTCTCTGCTGCAGGGACCCTCTAACAGGAGTGAGCCAGTTTCCCCACTCGTACAGAGCCCATATGTTGGGTAAACACTCGAGCTCTTTGCACATCCGGATAAAATTCGACGAGTTCTCGAGAACCAGCGATCTCCATTTAGCGATCAGACTTTTGTCCCATCGATCAGACAGTGCTGTAAGACCCGACAGAGTGACGCATTTATCAGACTTATCGTTTTCACCACCATGATCACCAGTGTACAGCGTGTCTGCCTCCTCACTGGGCACCACCAGAAGCACCCCTGATTCTTCAAATGTCTCTCTCACGGCACAGATCCTGAAAGCGACGTCCCCCGGGATGGGAGACCCGAACTGTTTCCGGTCTGTGGCGAATATAGGCGGTCTCGTCTCGTGCGGCTGCTTCACTGTCGCTATGCCAAACCGAGGCAAGTGTCTAAAAGCCTTAAAAACCTCCAGCCACTCACTGGTGAAGTCGGACGGGTCCACCAATCCACCTGGAAACACATAAGCGTTGGGCATAAAGCCACTTTTCCCGCTCCGTTTGAGCAGCAGGACCTCATAGTCAAACATTGGTTTTAATGGTAAATTTTGATTTGGTAAACCTGAGCCAAACGCTGGTGTTTCTCTCCACAGAGACTCAACACTTCGCTTGTACTTTGTTCCAGCAACCAAGATCACGGTGGCCGCCTCTTTCCAATGCTTTAAAGTTGTGTTCATTTTGAGTCTGCTTCAAATATTCACGTTTGTTAAGATTCCATGCTAGCGGCGACAGTGAGGCTAAGACTCGGTTAAGAAGTTAGCCGACTCCCAGGCCAAAGGAATCGAGAGTCGGCCACAAGGAGCCGATTCTGCACAGTGAAGCCGTTCAAATTCGTATACAAACGATTTCAAATGATTCCGCGGCCACTTTACAGTTGGCTTTATTACATCACGATCACCAGAAGTCTGGCTGCATTCAGCTTCGGAAAAAAGCAAAAAGTCGGACAGAACTTCACATCAAGACTTTCAAATTAAACTCCCGACATGGGACAAAATATAATAAACAATGACATACAGCCTTTATAATGTGTAGAGTCGACTTCTGGAATCGACTCTATCAATTCCCAACACAGGAATCAGGGTACACAGAAAGTACACAGTAGTCCTCCAGTCCCAAACCACATACTAGTCTACCAATTACGTCACCGTATGCCTCGCAGTACATGGACTAATTTTGACACAGCCCACTATTTGTCGGCATGTGCGGATTGGGACGCACTCTTAGTTCTTCTTCGTCGCCCTATTTGTTGTTCTGCTTCTTTTACTTGCTCTCTCCCGGACTAACCACAAATGCATTATCGCCACCTACTGTGCGCAGGGTGAAGCTGAAGATGAGCAATGTACAAGAGTCACGGTATGATTTAGCCTGCTCTCTCCATCTTATATTAATAGTCAGCCAAAAAAAATGTATGCACACTTCAGGAAAAGAAAAATTAGTATAAATATTTTAATTCTTAATTTTTTCAGATATCACGAGATTAATACAAGTTCCCTCTGGCCTCTACAATGATAAGAGGTGCTCAAAGTGGCTCAAAGTGATAGAGATGACCTCACGCAGTGGAGCACTCTCCCCACATCACTTATGGGTTGAATAGCAACAATCAAAATGATGATCCTGCCAAAAAATCAATTATGCATTCTCAATTCCGAAAAAACCCCCATCCGCATGGTTCAAATCACTGGACTCCATAATTTCTAAATTTCTATGGAAATTCAGAAAAACTTCTATATTTACTTTCTTGCCAATAGACTGATAAGTATCCTAAAATGGACTTCACAAGATCAATTAGACTTTAACTGGTTGGATATTGAGCAGGCGGCACGGTGGTGCAGTGGTTGGCACTGTCGCCTCACAGCAAGAAGGTCCTGGGTTCGATTGTGCAGAGTTTGCATGTTCTCCCCGCGCATGCGTGGGTTTTCTCCGGGTGCTCTGGTTTCCTCCCACAGTCCAAAAACATGCAGATTAGGTCAACTGGCCTAATCTGACCAAAAATTCTAATCTGCAGCAAATACAGTATAAAATTTTACACAGGACACACTACACAGGACAAAAGATGTTGAAATACTAACATGTGTGTAACTTGCAAAAATGATACCCCGGATAATTAAGCGCAAAAATCACGTCCATGAACTACATATGTACTTTCAGGCCGAGTAACAATCATGAAAAAAATTTAACAAAAGAAACATTTTTGTCAAAAAGACTAAGAGAAGAAATTATTTAATTATTTCATTTCATAAAAAGTTAATTCATAGGGCTCAGAAATATTCAGAATTCAGAAATATTGGACAGTTTTTAAAAAATTCAAAATTGTCTAAGCATTCTTGCCATTAATAAAACATGTACCTCATCACATGATACATTTCTGAAAGCCAGAGTGTGGTGACAATCTACATGCGAAGCAAAAATGTATCTATCATCCAGAAGTATGGGGTACCCTTTTGTCAAAATTGACTGAAAACCATTTTTAATGACATGTTTGGTCATTTGGCACATATATATTTACTGGCTTAGGCCTATAGTTTCATCCTAAGTGGCACATTTAAAACATTAATTTTGTATCATATACTAATTTATAACATAATTAAATAAAATTTCAATAATAAAATTAGGAAAAAAAAAACTTTTCCAAAATCATATTTATCATGTTCTAATATTGCATGAACATGGTGAAAAAAAGATCGCATGTTAAGATGTTGGACTAAGCAATATTCTGTAATGGCTAACATTGAAATAACATTCATTCATTAGTCTTAAGTCACCCCTTAATTTTAATCAGGGTTGCAGTGGATCTGGAGCCAGTCCCAGTCACACTGAGCACAAGCCAGGAGAATTCACTGCAGACAAGATGCCACTTTACTAAAAAAGCATCCTCCTCTCCAACACTACCACTTCACCTTCACAGTGTCACTTGCCATGTGGATCAGTTGGTTGAGTCTGAAAGGCAAACAGGAGAAGCACTTGCCACCACAGACACATGAAACATCATCAGCATTTTCCAGCAGAGGCTGAAGTACCTCAGCCTCTTCATAAAGGAGAGACGGCTCTGGCCCTTCTTATAGAGGGCTTCGGTGTTCTTAGTCCAGTCTAGTTTATTATCAATGTACACTCCCAAGTACTTGTAATCCTCCACAATGGCCACACTAACTTCCTGGATGGGCCAGGATCCAGACCTTGGACCTCCTCAAATCCATAACCAGCTCATTTGTCTTTGCCGCATTGAGCTGAAGATGGTTCAGATTTACAAAGAGTTGCATCGTGATGATGTAAGCTGGGAGAGGAATGTTTAGTGCAGTGTGAGCGCAGACCAGCTGGGGAATGGGGAGGGGGTCAATCATCCGCAGGTGTGGTATGAGGCAATCGAACCTAATGTGAGTGCATAGTCTAGAAACCAGAGCATGGGTGAGCTGTGAGATGGAAAGGGGAGTAGCAGAATAGATGATGGTTGGAGGCAGACAACAGATGAGCCGATGATGAGCAGGAGGATGAGCGGGACCCATCATATCAAATCTATTGAAGAACAGATTAAGTTTGTTAGCTCTGCCCAAGCTGCCTTCAACTCCTCTGTTGCCAGTTGGCCTGAAAGCTGTGATAGTCCTCATGCCACTCTACAACTCATGTTATTCTGCTGGTGTTTCCACTCCAGCTTCCTCTTGTACTTCTCTTTAGCCTCCCTAACATTCACTTTCAAGTCAGTCCAGTTTCCTCACCTCTTCCATGTGGTCAGTTCTAAAAGCCCTCTTCTTTGTATTTAAGATGACCTTGATGTCCTTTGTTACCCATGGCTTGTTATTTTAATATCTATAGACAGTCTTGCTGGGAAAGTGCAGTCCACACACCGGTCACTGTAGTTTGTGATGCACTCCGTAAGCCCTCCATGTGTCCTCTCCTTGCTGTTCACAGTGTGCCTGACGGTCTGAAAATTCAAAGCAGTCCTGAAGTGTCACATAGGCCTCCTCCGACCATCTCATTATCATTGTGGTCACAGGCTGCCTTGTCACCAAAGGCGCATAACATGGTTTGAGGTGCCCAAGGTTGTGTTCTGATCTGCCCAATGGGGGAAGGGAAGAACAGCTTTATGCCTCCTACACATTAGCATACAGCATACATATTGGGTGAAGTTAGGCAGGGTTGTTGCAATAGTGATGTGATTGAAGTCACTCAAGATTTATGACCTTATACACTGACGTCGGGTTGCTGGGGAGTGTACACAGCTACCACAATGGTGTGTGAAATTTCTTTTAGCAAATAATATAATAAAAGTTTAACGTCCAGACAATAAATATGTTCCTTGATCGTAATGTGACCAGGAATGTACCATTTTTTTATTAACTAGAATAGCAAGCCCGCTACCTTTACGCTTACCGCTCTCAGTAAAAATCCTGTCTGCCTGAACAATCTGAAAGCAGTCAAAAGAAACATTGTGGTCGGGGATTTCCTGGTGCAGCCATGTTTCTGTAATACATAAGATACTACACTCCTAGAACTCACTATGACTCCTAGCTAATGCCATCTATACTTTATTTTATTTGCCAGTAATCTTACATTGTCCACGATGAGAGAAGGGAGATCTCCTTCTTTCTCCCTGTGCCTCTGCCTTCTGCTGTCTTTGACCTTCAAAAGGTGATGATTTAGTCGTGGCACTAGGTGTCATTCTGATCTAACAGAGCACGGCTGGTAATAGATCAACCCATGACTTACCACTTTCCAGCATTGCTTTAGTCAAATGTTCTTTTAACGTTCTGTTCATCCTTTCAACCACCCCTGAAGACTGTGGGTGATATGGAATATGAAACTTCCAATCAATGCTCAAATACTTACAGAGCTGTTGTGATACCTTTGCCGCAAAAGGTGTGCCTTGATCACTATCAATAACAGATGGAATCCCGTAGCGAGGAATAATTTCTTTAGCCAAAATTTTCACCACTGTTTTTGCATTTTCTTTAGCACCTGGAAAAGCTTCTACCCATTTAGAAAACCTGTCCACTATAACCAGCATGTATTTCAGTGGGCCTTTTTAAGGCATGTGAGTGAAAGTGGAACCAATGCATCATGTTTAGCCGCCTGTGGTGTGGAATTAGACCTTACACAGATAAGACATGAGTCCAGCAAGAGTCTTACTGTCTTGTGCACGTCAGATATACAAAAATTCTTATCAATATTTCGCCTTACCCCTGTTTGTGAGACATGTGAAATACCATGAAAAAGAAACGGTAAAACTGATTT
This sequence comes from Notoglanidium macrostoma, assembly GCA_030068235.1. Lineage (NCBI taxonomy): Eukaryota > Metazoa > Chordata > Actinopteri > Siluriformes > Auchenoglanididae > Notoglanidium > Notoglanidium macrostoma. The sequence continues at coordinate 11,972,591 of JAQQZR010000023.1, read as the reverse complement.
AGGTAGAGCTAGACGGCCTTGTGAGTCCCGAATGAGGTAATCGAACCTGTAGAAAAGTTCTGCGTTGCCTAGAATGAAAGATCAGCATCTGTTGCCTGAGTCTGTAAAAACTTCACATCTATATCCCTAGGGACAGAGACATGAGAGAACAACGAGAAAAACAGTGAATTATTAGCAAAAGGGCAAAGTGAACCAGTTCTAGCTGCACATTTGGCTACCACATCAGCCAATGTGTTACCTTTGACCAGGTCAGAGTGACCTGTATCATGACCTTTAACCTTCACTATAGCTAGGTGCTTAGGAAGAGTACAAGCTTGTAATAAATCAGAGACCAAAGTAGAGTTAGAAATTGGCTTACCATCAGCAGAGCGGAAACCCCGGGAATGCCAAATCGCCCCAAAATCACGTGCTACGCCAAAAGCATATCTGGAATCAGTGTACACAGTTACAACTTGATGCGCATGTGAGAGCAACTAACTCTGCTGCCTGTGCCAACTTATATGGTAATGAGTATGCTTCTCAGATGACATCAGAGAGAGAGCACACTGAATAGCCGCAGTGAAAAGTGTTATCATCTGGCTTTGAGCAAGAGCTGTCAACATACACATGTACACCATTATCAAATGGAACAGAGAGGAGGTCAGGGCGTATACTTGAGTGTTCATGAATCAGAGTTAAACAATCATGTTCAGCTGAAACCAAATCAGTGAACAACAAATGGTCATGTCATAAAGGCCTAGATTATCACAGGAAAGAGCAAGGACAGAAGAAAGAGAATAAAAGGACAGTGTTCAAATTAAACAAACACGGAAAAGATTTTCAATCTAACTGTCAGTGTGCTATCAGCTGATCCCTGCTGTAAGAAATAACATTTGAGCCAGAGAGTTTTCGTGTACTGGTGGCTTGACGCTCAAAAAACAGTATACCAACCACCGGAGAAATGATCAAAATATAAGGAAACATAAGGGGTTTCCTTAGCCACATAATACACTTGTGCTTATGTAGCCATTGCTAGTTGTCATGCAAGCCAGGAGTTCAATGTTTATTAAAAAGCACAGGCAAAGGTTCCAAATCAGCAGGCAAAATTCACAGTCCAAAAACAGAGTCAGGTTCAGGTGATCAGCAACCAGGAGGTCAAACAAAAGCAAAATCCAAATATCCAGAAACAGAGTCCAAAAAACAGAATAACAATTACAGAATATAAGGCTTGGCAATAGCAGACACAGAAAGCTCAACTAATGCTTTGCAAAGTAATTTACAAACTGAGAGTCCTTTTATAGTGATGCTGATAGGGTGCGCCTGCCTGTAATCAGCAGTCAGGTGATTCAGAGCACGGGAGTGTGTCGGCCATATTGTCTATATGCATGGGCTCATGGAAATAGTAGTCCATGTCTGTATTAGATTGCATGTCTTCTTCAGCCATGTTGTTGTGCATGTGTCTGAGTCAGCCATGTTGTCTGTATGTGTGAAATCATGGGAAATGCATTTTAGATAGACCAGCTGACGAGCTAAGGTGATATAAACCAGGCTTTTTTCCATAGGACCATACTGGACTTATTTTTATAAACATAGAAGAAGTGATGCATGGTTGTTAAACATTACTGGAATGTCCAATAAAAATACAGAGATTGCCAAGCAGGTCAAGGGCACTGATTGTGAAGAAACAATCTCTTACAGAAGAGATTTTTATAGGGCCATTAAAAACTGAAGTCTTGAAAAAAAATTGTTATAGTGCATTTTCAAAAGTACTGTACTGAAAAGACCGACTAATTGCACATTTTGTTTCTGAGTTTGCTTTTCAATGTTATTACAGTGAATAAAATAAATAGTTCACCTAAATGTATGTGAGAAATAAGCAATGAGAAAATGATGCATACTTAAGTGCATAAATAGTATACTTCAAGTATGTAAAAAATATTAAAATACATTTTTTATTTCATGTACTTTCTGGAAATACACTTAAAATATACTTTTATAAATTTTTCTAAGTTTTATTTTTTAGTAGTTCCTTTTAAATTGTATGAGTATCCTGTAAGGAAGTACACCGGAATAAATGTATTTCTTAGCATACGAAAGTATACTTAAACTAAAGTATTTTTAATTGTCATGTCAAATGAAGTGTATAATTTTAAATGTACACTTTAAAGCAGTGCCTTTTAAAGTAAGCTTTTATATAACCTAGCAAGTACACTTTAGCAAATGTAATTTCTACATATTGAAATGTGTATACTTAAACAAAAGTATATTTAAATGGCTTGTCAATTCAAGACTAATTATTAAAGCAAAAATGTTAAAAACATTTAAATTTTCAATTAGCACATAAAGAGAGCATGTCATTTATATTACTTTTTTTCCGACCTTCTATTTTTACTTGGCATAATAACAATTTAAATATAACTAAGTTGTATTTACCTTAGTGTTGTATTAAACTGTGCATAAAGTTTAACACTAAAAGGGTGTACTTTTTATATTATTATACTCTTTATACACTTAAATGCACTTTTCTTTTACAAGGTAGGACACTGCTATTTTAATGGTGGTGATGCGATTGGACATAAACTTTTGCATATTGGCCTGTCCTTAGCTGGTTCTAGGTTTTCTTTCCATGTGTTTCTCTCTTTTTCTCAGTCCACTCATTTAGTCCATATGGTATCAAATGTCTTAGTCAAAAAGGTAGTCTATTGTGTGGATCTGTGCCCTTTTCATCTCCAGCTAATCCGAGCCGCTCTCCTCCCCATTCTTTCTCACATGCTCCAATCAAGAACAAGCCTTAAAGTGGGCAGCGCATTCCCCCTCCTGTTTATGAAAAGGAGGATGGATCAGAACTAAGGAAATGGCAAACCTGTACATGTGCAGAGCATCAATGTGCAGAATTTAATAAAGTCTGCTCTAAGGTTTGTATTTCATTCTGTACTATAGACATATAGGTTAGATTTAAATAGCATTTGGGTGAGCATAATAGTCTTTTTTCTTAGGAATCATGTCAGAATCTCTCTATGTTTTCCTAATTGATCATTCATGAAATCTTAGTTTGTTTTTTATAATGTGAAACCAAGTAAAATTTTTGCAAGGAATGAATGCAGCAAAGTTTATATATTAGGTTTCCTTCGGTAGTTTATTTAGTTCTTTATTTTATTCCAGTTTCATCTGCAGTCATCTATAAAAGGCTCATTTCTGTACTTTTAACCACAACATAGACATAACATCTCTCACAGTAAGTATATAATTACGTAAATTGTTGAGTAAAGATGCAATGAGAAATTAATGAGTGCTAGACTGAAGTTGCATTAAATGTTTGTTCAGTTGAATTTAAATCTGACAAGCTGGCAAAAATTGGAATTGCTTTGGAATTGCCTGTTTTCTATCATTTTAATGTATTTTACTTTCAGTGAATAACTAATTGTAACAAATGGTTATTGTCCTGGAGCTCATACTTGATTGGATTGTTTGGGAAAAAATGTTATAGAAGCAATACAAAGTTTTTGGGTTTTTTTTTTGCATGAAGCTCTCAATTTTTCATATTATTTCAATTTAATTCTAACAAGAGATTTAATCAGTTAATTAAACCCTGCAACCTGTATGCATCATGCAACAATTTATTTTAGTGATTAATGGTAGTCAATGGTAGGTACACTGTATGATAGTGGGTTAGTGGGTGGAAGTTGTTATAAAGTCATAACTCTATGGCAATTGAGGCAAGATATAAGCACATTTGCTAACAAACCATTAACGTTTTATTTGAGTCCGAAGTACCTGTAAAATATTACTTTCCAGGAAAAGAACCCTACTTTATATAATATCAAAAAACTTGTATAATATCAATAAAATTATTCAAGGACAGATAAAATAAGACACTGTAGTACAGTATACTGTTTGATTCGATTAGCACACAAAGTATGTTTGCTAAATATGTGACATATCTGTGATTTCTACATAGCAGATTTGAAGGATAAAATGGATAATGGTGGCATCACAGATAATGCCAATTCCCAAAAAAAGCTGAACATGGAAACCAAAGCTACAGTTCTGCAAAAAGATGTGAGTATATTGTAGGGTAGGTGTGCAGTGGAGGGAGCTAGAATGTGACCTTGCTACACAGTGGAATCTTAAATATTTTCACATAGTTGTTACATATTTGCCAAACATTTTACCTCCCCCGTTGAGTTTTATCTGTTTAACAGCACTTTACAAAAAGTATCACAGTGACACTTAAAGTCTGTGTTGCAGCATTCTATAAAACATAGAATAAGGAAATAGTAATAAAGCACAAGTTATTTAACTTAAATATAATAAACATCCACTATACTTATATACTTTGAAGGATCTGTATGCATTGCAATACATCATCTATCTATCTATCTATCTATCTATCTATCTATCTATCTATCTATCTATCTATCTATCTATCTATCTATCTGTTTGCTTGTTTCTTTTTTGTTTGCTTTAATTATTTAATTTTTTATGTTTATTGTACTTTTTTGTATCTGTAATTTTAACTGTTTTTAGGTGGGTCTAGTAAGTGGGATCTGCTTGATTGTGGGAACAATGATTGGCTCGGGAATCTTCGTGTCTCCCAAGGCTGTGCTGGAGGAAACAGGAGCAGTGGGACCATGCCTGTGTGTGTGGGCGGCATGTGGTGTGCTGGCTACTCTTGGTTAGTAAATAGACATGGACACAAGCTACTCACCTTAAATTTCTTAGCTCTCCTTGAATGTTCTGTTTTACAAAAACCTTTCCTCTCTCTTTCTTACTCTCTACCTTATTTTTAACAAGAGAAAGATTGTACAGCTCTAGAGGGGTGACCCAATGGCAGTTCTGGGGTTTGAACTAAAAGCATTCCAGTCACTATGGCAGAGGCATGAAGGTTCTACTTTCATTCCACTTAATGCATTTATTCTGTTTATGCATGAGACAATCTTGTTAATGCAAACCATTAGGGAAAAAAACCCAAACCGAAGCAAAAATAATGTTTCTATTGTGAGAAGGTTTAATAATAATTGCTTTTTTACTAAGAAAATTAAGTTAATAATTAAACACATTGCTTAATATTAGTTGTATACAAATACTATAAAACAATAAATTAATCCCTGAAGCTACTTTTACATCCGAATCAAGGTGTCCAGTTCCAGTGTAAAGATGTAGAGTACAGTTAGAAATTTATCAGTATAGGGGTGTAATAAAATACAAACACAGTATTTATATCATATTATTAGATTGTATAGATAATGTTAGATAGATAATAATATGCACCGATGCTTGCATAGTTAATATAAAACAGCTACAAATGCACATGTGCATAGGAGGTGCATTATTAGGTTTTTGTTTGTTTGCTTGCTTGCTTGTTTGTTTGTTTGTTTTTAGAAAATATGCCAGAAAGTCTTCACAGAACACCTGATTGAGATCCCACAGGATACAACCAAAATCTCATAAGCAGCAGGTTTTTACTTGGGCATATCAGAAAGGTCAGATATGAAGTTTACAGGACAAAGAATGACCATGTTCATAAAAATGAAAGTGTGGCACTAAATTTTCACTGTTCATTTATTCATCCTTAGTAAGTGCTTAGTCAGGGTTGCAGTGGTTTCAATTACACTACTAGTTTATATTTTGGGACCCAACTAAATTTGTTAGAAACTGTTGTGTGCAGGTACAAACAAAAAGAGTCCTGTTCACATCTATAGTTGAGATCATCTGGAACCTTTTTTCCATTTCTTTCCCTGTATTTCCTGGTAAAGGAAAAGTCAACCTATTAGACCATGCTGGGGGCATGGTAATGGGAAAGAGGGACCAGGAGTGCAGGGGTCGGCTTATACAGGGATGTGCGTTGGCACACCGTGCACTGCTGACAGAATCTGTGAATCGCAGCCACCATCCCTGGCCAGTGGAAATGGTCCCTAGAGGGCGGGAGTGGGCCAGGTGCATTACTTCTTGGGTTTTGGACTTTGGGACCACAAGCAGGTTGCATGGTTCCCCATTGGCAGTGGAAGTACAGAAGCCTATTTTTGATGTGGAAATACGTGGGCGGTCGTGGTCGGGCCAGGTTCGGGCTTTCTATCTCCATCTGCAGCACTTGGCTCCAGCAGTGCTGGCTCCAGCAGTGCCGCGAAGTTCCCCTCACGGGCTACCTGTTGGCTCCAGCTTAGACAGCAGTGGCTTCATCCTCAGCAAAGAGGACAGCAGTCAGCACTGCAATGGACCTTCTGCAGGCTGGACCACGTCTCCTCCGTCAGGCCGTCTCCCAAGCTGGCTCCTTCAAAAGGTCTTGTAGGCTGGGTCCACGCAGGAATCGGTTTACTGTGTTGGACGACTTCCTCTGCTGAGAGCTGGTCAGGCTGTAATCATCAGTGTGCTGTTCAGAACAGTTTGTCCACCTGGGCTCTAGGTTCTTGGTCGCGATTGTAGGACCACTGGTGAAACCCCACAGTGGCTCAGTAGGGAGATAATCTGGATCGGGCTAGTATTTTGGCATGTAGGATTGTGTAGTCTGCGGCCTCCTCAGGCTCAAGGGCGTGATAGGCCTGCTGCCCTTCCCCTGTTAGCAGTGGTGCTAACAGCCATGACCATTTACATTTACCTGGCTCTGCTCCAACAATGACTTGGGGAAATGTCGCACCACTGGATCAATCGTCAGAGCGGCCGGGGTGGTGGTGTCATTTCCTACCTACATTCTCCACCACTGTAAGTGGGGAAACCAGGAAACAACATGTAGACACTGTTCAGTGCACAACAAATGGTTTATTTACAACCATTTAATTCAGTAACTTTAGGTGATTTAGGTGAGTGCTCAGTGTAGGTGCAGGTGCTTGAGGTGCTGTTATGGTGGTACTTCACCATACTCCATATGGTGGTATGGTGGTGTGAGGAATTCAGCTGTGATCTGGAAATTCGTTGCGGCTGAATGGAAGCGTGCGAGGTGGCGGAGCAGGTTGAGGATGCCAGGCTCAAGAACAGGAAGCAGTGACAAATCTGGTGCCTAGCTTGGGATTCGGCGTCTCTCACTGGGAGTCTAGGGAGGGAAAACACAGAAAAATAAGTGGAGTGTCTTGTTTTGTCCTTACTCACTGGTCTACACTGCCTCACTTCTTTTATAGCCTGCCATTTCCAGTTGGGAGGCAGGTAATCAGTGGTCACCAGCTGTGCCGGTTTTCGTAGCCCTGCCTTCATTGTTGTTGTTTGTCTGGGAACCCCACCTGCAGGAAGCTGGAATGGCGGTGGTGACTGTCCTGGTTTGCCTTCACTCCGGCACTTACTCAGAGGGGCGGAGTGCTTGCTCCCCGGAGATGGTGAGACTACGTAGCCGCGGGCGTCACAATGCCCACTTCAGGATTAAACCCAAATACAGATACAGATACGGATACAGTAACAGACTGGCACAGCAAATCACAGCAGAAATGCAGGCCGTGTGAATCAAATCATAGCCAAGTGCAGCAAAGCAACAACCATCAGCCTCTACTAGGCAAAGCAACTAAATAAAGCATTCATTTTTTACTTTTTTTTTTACTTATTTTACTTATAATTTTTTTACTAAACACTTTAATTATTTTTTTAATTAATTGATTTCAATGGCTGCTTAAGTCATTGATGATCAGTAATTATTACCCAACTGTTTATTGCACATTAGTTAGCACCAAGTAATAGATTAAATATTTAGCAATGAGCCATTAAGCAAATTGTTAACTGATTATTTAATTATTAATACTTAATAGTTTAAATACCAACCATTTGCAATTATAAAATCAATGAACTGATTAATAGGTTTGCTCGTATAGTTAGGTCCATAAGAATTTCGACAGTGGCACAATTTTCATATTACCTGTACACCACCACAAAGGATTTCAAATAAAGCCATCAAGATGTCATTGAAGTGTCATTTCAGCATGAACTCAAGTGGTTTAACAAAAAAATTGCATTAACCACTGTGGAATTACAGCCATATAGCCCCTACATTTGCACAGACTCGAAAGTAATTGGAAAATTGACTGATAAGTGGAACATGGAACGTTATGGCCGGTTTCCTGATTATTTTATGAAAGAGGTAAAAGGTCTGGAGATGATTGCAAGTGTTACATTTGCATGCAACTGTCTGTATATCACTATAGGTACATCTAAAGCCTGAATAATTATATGTATGCTTTCAGTATGAGTATAACTTAGTATTGCAGTATAATAAAGCCTTTCAATATAGCTACTGTTCTACAAAACAGTAGCTACTTCAATGAACATCAAGTGAGCATAAAGAATTATATCCCTTTTGCTTGCATTTAGCATTTTGTATAGATGTTATCAGTGAGTGAAATCACACAAATCTCAGCTGTAATATTACCCAATACTTCAACTTCAATTAATCATTGTTAATGATCATATTATGTAATAGTTTTGGATCATTCAGATTTGGTAATATAATGTTTGTGTATGCTACAAGTGGACTGTTTGTGTAAGCCTAAGCTTGAATAACTGCAAGTGTACAATTAACCAACTTTCTTTAAAAAGTTGATGTTACAGATGTTAATCACTTACTGTATGTTCAGTTATTCAGAAGCAGTCAGGCATTCCACACAAGTCAGAAAAGTGATAACTCCTCTTTAGTTTAATAAATTAAAGCTTGACTTTAATGCACTCTTTGAACCCAATATGTAATCTGAATTGTACTATTCAGATGCATGAATAGCATGCATTATTGTGCATATATACTATGCATTATTGTGTTCAAAGAATGCAGTATTTCTATTTCTAATTTTTGTTTCTGCAAAAAAAACTTTCTGAGTACGTATAATTTTAAACTTAACAGTTTACTCTGGGTGACCTTGCCAGAGCAGAGAGCAATAACATATTCCACTAACCATTCCTGATGTAAACTAGACTTTGACATGTTTGCCCTGCTCAGTCTAGCTTGTGTTTTCTGGGGGATAGTCGGTGTTAAATTAGAGTTAATATCAATGAATTGATAGTTTAGGCTACAGCAAGTTATGTGAATGAATTTAGACCTGTCATAATATGACAGAGTAGTAAAATATTATGGGTATGAAGCATGTAATTTAAGGTTATTTGTAACCATATAAAAACATAAAAATTAAAGTGAAATGCTTGATATTAACATACCATTACAAGCTAACATCAAATATACTGGTTTTGATATCCAAATTTGGCTTTGAAATGTTTTTATGGATACTATTATTGACACCATCCCCTTCATAAGCTGTTTATTATTATTTTTTTCTTAATAATGATGAATGAAAAATGTTAGTTACTGTAGCCTAATCTAACCCATTAGGTGTTATGTGAATATAATATGAAAGAAACCCAACCTTTAACATGGCCAGAGTAGCCTAGCCAATGCTATCTTTCTCTCTCTCTCTCTATATCTATAATATATATATACTGTATATATACATTATATATATATATATATATATATATATTCTCTATCTATCATGTTTCATACAGTTATCTTTACTCCAGATGTTATAACAGGTTGCTATTTTGAACCTTTTTTATTAAATTTTTTTTTTTTTCATAAAATAATCACTGTTTTGTCTTATGATGATGATATGCTGATATGATATGCTGCCTTCATGTTCACAAACAAGGCACCTCATTGCTGCTTCCCAAAGTGTGTAATTTTGAACTGCTTTCTGTGGAAGTGCTGCTGCCTGGCTCGCACGCCCTCCCTCACAATGCTGAATGATCACACATACACAACATGAATTCAAACTGCTTTCAGTTGTCACAGTGCTCACGCCGTTGAAGCATAACGAGACATAAATGCAGGATTCGGAGACAGAGATAAAAGCAATAAGGTGTTAATAAAACTGAGGTACAAATACGGCAGGCAAAAAGAGTAGTACACAATACAGGCAGGGGTCGAGCGATCGGCAAACAGATTGTTTTATTTAGCTGAATATTTAGCTTAAAATTTAATTTTTACCTAGTATTACTAAGGTCCAGACTACAGTGACCCAGCTGGCTATGGCCCTGAGTGTGTGTATGTATGTGTTTCAGTGTTTATGTGCATGTGTGTACAGGGGCTCTTTGCTATGCAGAGCTTGGCACCATGATAACAAAGTCAGGTGGTGAGTACCCATACCTCATGGAGAGTTTCGGACCCATTCCTGCCTACCTTTACTCCTGGACAACCATCTTAATACTGAAGCCTTCATCATTGGCCATCATTGCCCTCAGCTGTGGAGAATATGCCTCAACACCATTTTACCCAGGCTGCACCCCACCTGAGATTGTCAGCAAATGCCTGGCTGCTGCCTCCATCTGTATGTGAGAATCATTAGTGCTACTTTATTTATTGCTAAAGTTACTTTAATAATAATAATAATAATAATAATAATAATAATAATAATTACAAAAGGCAAAGAATATAAACAGTATATACATATATACAGTATTAAACCTTTTATTCATTCATGTATCTTCAGAAAGTGCTTTCTCCTCAGTCAGGGTCATGATGAAGCCTGAAATTACAAGCAACATAGCCTTAAAATAAAATTATGTCAATGGGCTATCACAGTTGATTAATTCGATAGGCTACTATCTAGTAAATTTTTCAAATAAACCTGTTATAGGCATTTGAGTCAACAACATACCAGCTTTCATTTCATTCTAGCAGCTCATTTTGAGCAGTTTTAGACATAAAACTGGTTTTGTTTATTTGTGTTCGATACAGCAGGTGTGTTTCCTGCTCTGAAAACACCTGAAACTAGCTCAAATGAATTCAGGCATTGGAAAAAAGATACATAAGGCTTATGTACAGATACTATCCACTACATAAACCCCCTTTTCCTCTCCCTAACTTTACAATATGTCTCACTATAGAAATGCTTCTGCACATTACACAGACACCCTGTGACACACTGGTGCACTTACACTTTGTTTGAATTAATTCTGATTGTTTGCTAAAAAAAAAAAAACCATGACCTTGGTTGCAGCAAAGTAATTTTAAACTAGCCCAAAAACCCTGTCATTAACTGTGTTGTCCTCTGCTCCTTCCCCAAACATGGAAGTGCGATCCCTGCCCCAATGGGCCTCCCATTGTTTACCACTGCAGTAGGTGCAATAATAAGTGTTTGGAGGTAAATGGGGCAGGGGATACGTGTCCCCATGATTGTGTAACTAGAAAGGCAAGCACATCAATAGACCATTGGCTTATATCTGTCAAATAACATTTAAAAAAAAATATTTGGTCACTAAAAAAGAAGTAATTAGTATTTCAATGCAATTTAAAATGTAGAGACTTGTGAAAGTGGACTTTATGGAGATTCTGGAACATTATGGAGATTTATAGGACATTTGTTGAACATAGATATACTGTATGGATTTACGGATTTACCAGCTGCCACTTGATAGAAAGACATCAGAGAACCTGGAAGAAACCCATGAAGGCACATAGAGAACAAGCATATTTAGATTTTTTTTTTATTTAGCTCAAAATATATTTTGATTCAATTCAATTCAATTCAATTTTATTTGTATAGCGCTTTTAACAACAGACATCGTCACAAAGCAGCTTCACAAAAGTATATAAATTCTGAATAGATCTTAATCTTAACTTGATTTTGATCTTAATGGCTCAGAAGCTTCTTCCACTACTGCATAAATTAGCATGTGTCTCATGCAAAAAATATGAGTATATTTACTAATTAAGTTTAAGAAACGGTTCATTTTGATATTGTATAACAGTTTCATGAATTCAACAGGGAACAGTTCATATGATCCTAGCACTTTATCCATGTTTCACTGCTTTTTTGATGAATGAATAATGATGTTTGTTTTTCTTTATATCATCAACTTTTAGCATTATATTTAATGAGAATAACATTATTCTAATAAAAAATGATTCCATATATTAATGTTCTTTTGTGACTCCTCTCTCTCTATTTATCTATTTAACAGTGTTGCTTACAGTTGTGAACTGCCTAAGTGTGAAGCTGGCTAATTATGTGCAGAATTTCTTCACTGCAGCCAAACTCCTCATCATTGTCATCATAGTAGTTTCAGGCATTGTTATGCTGGCAAAAGGTTTGAACTGTGTTAAATGATACAAATGACAAATAAATACAATGCTACAAATGTCACAAATGAACTGTGATTCAATGAAATATGATTTGTCCTCAATCAAGGAACACTAGACATAATATTGCTACAAATGCTATTTGTTACATCTTTCTGTATCTTAAATTATGGGTAAGTTTGCAGTAGATTAAACCTTTGCTGATATAAATATGACAATACCTTCTCTGTCATGTTCTTGCTCTCAGGAAATACACAGAATCTGCAAAATGCATTTGAAGGAGGAACAACTTCATTTGGGGCAATTGGACTTGCATTTTACAATGGTCTTTGGGCGTATGATGGATGGTGAGTCGATTTTGTTACTTTCCAGCAATCATCATGTACCTATCACCATCATACAGTTTATTTCTGTAGAGCTATTATTAGTTCATTTTATTTTAAGTTAGGTAAAATTAAATAGACACCAGAAGACAACTCACATTTAGAATTTAAGATCACAAGTATTTTAAGAACATAAATGTGTCATGTTTTGAATAAAAAAGCGTGATATCATAACAATATTTTTTAATGTTATAAAGAAATATTTTAAATTCTCACAAGAATTTTACAATTAAACAATTAAAATTAAATTTTTTATTTTATTTTTTAAATATTAAGAAATAAACAAATAAATAGCAACTGGTAGTGGACTCGGATGTTAAATTCTAACTACTGGGCAGATTCAATTCTTTACCTTTTGCCTCCTACAGGAATCAACTGAACTTCATTACAGAAGAGCTGAAAGACCCATATAGGTGAAAGTCATGTCAGTGCTTTGTTCTGCACTGTACAGATTTATTTTGCAAATACTGTACAACAGCTTTATAATTCATACGTCTGTCATCTGTAGTCATTTTTTTTTACCTAGAGGACATTATAGTGCCTTAATCTCCACAGATTAATTAACACTAACACTGTACACTGGTGTCTTTTCCATAAATTGTGTGATCATATTGTTTTCTTATTTTTTCAATTAAGCACTTGTAGACTGGTCATTTTGTACCATGTGTGGGATTTTTTTTAATAATGTTATCTCATTTGCATTTTCTGTTATAATAATAAAATTCCTTTGCCATCTTGACAGGAACCTTCTCTTGGCCATCATTATTGGGATTCCTTTAGTGTCAGTGTGCTATGTGTTGGTTATTATTGCATACTTCAGTGTCTTGACACCTGCAGAACTACTTCAGTCTTCTGCTGTTGCTGTGGTAAGTATAATTATTATAGGATTACACTTTACATAGTAATTAGATTTTGACTATAACATAATTATTGGAGAAGCTGGAAAAAGTGCAATTTAGTACTAATTTTCAGGAAAAACCGACAGAAATCAGTCATCAGCTTTGCAGATTCTGATTGTTCCTGTTTATCAAGTATCTATGTATAATCCTCCTGAATATCACTTAAGCTAACTATTTTTAAAAGCATTCTGTACTATGCAGACTTTTGGGGACCGAGTGCTGTACCCATTGTCATGGGTGGTGCCGTTGTTTGTGGTATTTTCCACTTTCGGAGCTGCTAATGGAAGCTGCTTTACGGCCGGAAGGTAAATTTGATTGTGTATCCATCTATCTATCTTTTTTTTTTTTAATAATAATTAAAAGTAATTTGTATTATGAGACAACTTATGAAAAGTCTGATAGGCTGCCATTCTGTCCGTAAGTGTCAGATTTCTGTACCATTTGTACATTTATATATGTATATGCTTTATTACTTTGAGGCAATTTCATATCATTTTCAGATTTAGGCAGACAAAAACATAAGATTTTTTATTATTTGAATAATAATTCTAATTTAAGTTTTATTACTTTTTTCCAATCGTGTAGTCCACATTTTATTTGCATTTATGTGTATTGGGGTATTTTATTGTTAGACGTGTTTGTGTTTCACCTGAAATATTTTTCCAGTTACATTCTGATATGCTGAACATTTCACATCTCAACATATAGTTAGTGTGTTTGGTTAACATGTAACAAGTTACAAGTCACAAGTTAACCAAACACACATCTTTCATAGTCACCATATGTTGAGATGTGAAATGTTCAGCATATCAGAATAAGAACAGAACAAATATTAGTGACTAAAGGTAGTTCACTTATTTATTCAATAATTTTCCTTCATTTGTTCCTGCTGGGGGATGGGGTGAAGTATCCCACTCTTGTGGGCACAATGCTCACTGCATTCATACAGACACTGGATTATGTAAAATAGAAACCCAGATACTGTGTACCTCATGTAGTGTTTTGCATTAATGATGAACTCAGACAACGGCGTGTCTTTAGCCGACAGGCATATTTACTGAACTGTTTTCCAGGCAACATACAGGCACACAATCAATCCCCGGTATGGAACGCCCAGAGGACCATACTACACCTTACACAGCTGTGAAGGCGCATTAACATGAATTTCTCCAAATCCACAAAACACATGTAGACTGTATTAGTAAACTTCCATTACCCCTCACAAAGCTGTGCAATATTAAAGAGTTGGTCCACTCTTTCACAGCCTGTGAAGAAATTGTTCTTCCTTAATCCTAGTTTCAACTATCGCATGGAGTCTTCTCTCCAGAACCCTTGCCTAGACTTTTCCTGGGAGGATTAGGAGTGTGATTCTCCTATAACTGACACACACTGTCCTGTCCTCATTTTTTTTAAAAAAGGGGGTGGCAATTAACAACAAATCCAACTCACCACCAGGTGGTGATTAGTTGTCAGCTCTGCTCTTGCAAAATGTATGGCTTCATGTCTGATGATGCAATCACTTCAGTTCAATTCAATTTTATTTGTATGGCACTTTTAACAATGGACATTCATTCAGAAGGCTTGATTGTGTCATTCTCAACAAGTTCTATGAAGGTAGGTGATATAATCAGACATTTATAAAAAAGTACAATGTTCCCTGTAAAAGTCAAGCTATCCGACTTAAAATATCAAGTATAAAATAGGATTAAAGTTAAATTTTCCTCACCAGATTATTTTATATCAGTTGGCATCAAATACAGTCTGTGTGTGTCTGTGTCTGTGTGTGTGTGTGTGTGTGTTCCTTTTGTAAATTGTAGTTGCATGCAGTAAGCCATCCTGAAGCGACCAACCTTGTCATAGACAATTTAATTATTGTGTCCAAGTCATGGATTATCTCAGAAGGCTTAACACTGTGAACAGTTACAAGAATTCCATTTGGAATTATGTGCATTCTTACATGTATATGGGTCATAACACCTATTCACCAAAAGCGGTGAAAAAGCATGAGGAGCCAGGTGCAGAGTTTAGAATTTTACACACAGCGCGATTTGTAGTGAAATTGAAGTAATGTCAAATTGATTTGCGCATGCGCAGTAGCGCTCGGCAGCAGACATTGCAGGAGAAAGGTGGAACACCTGCTGTTTTTAATGGCTATTTTAGGTCTAAAAAGTTGACCTTCCGGAACATTATGAAAATTATGTTGAATGTACTGCAAATGTTATAAATACAAGTAAGTAAAGTAGTATACAGGTTGATTTTGTTAAGGAAATTAGTAAAATTAGTTCAGACTCTCGAACGGGGGGTAAAACATTCTAATCACTGATCTGATATAATTATATTGTTGTCTATAGGGGTAGTTATCAAATTGTCTAGCTTTAAATTCATAGTCTGAAACACAGAGCTCATAAAGACATTTCTGGTAATCACAAAATTATACTTTTTAATCACAAATATAATTAGTAATCAAATATCTCAATCTGTAAAAAAAGAAAGACTGATTGAAGCTCAGCCATTTCAGACATGCTATATGTGGTCATCTGGCTGGCTCTGTTCATTTGATTTCAAGAGTTAAAATATAAATATAAAAAATTCACATTTCAGTTATGCAATGCTTCTGTTCTAAGCCGATTACCCTCTATTTACTAACAAATTAACCACATAACATACAGTAGACTATAGGCCTTAATGAATAACAGTTTCAGGACCAAAGATACACAAAGTACACAACCGCATAATGTGAATCAAAGTACAGATACTCCTGGTCAAATATTACTCCAATAAAAAAAAGTTGTTCAGTCAGATTTTTACTTGAGTACTGGAGTACTTGCTTTTAAAATACTTAAGTATTTAAAATGCAAATTTATTAACGTTAATATTAATATTTTTTTTATGTTCATACAGGATCCGGTCCCAAAACGACAACTTCGGGGGCAAATCCATAAAAATCTATAAAAAAGAAATTTGACCAACCATAACATAAGAACTGCAACTACTACAAGCACAGGCAACTTCATTTAAAATATTTATCCAGAATTAAACAAATGTTCCATACATCGACATAGGATGCAATAATGAACTATTTGCATGGAAAACATCATTAACACTGATCAAATTGAACTGTTAAAAAAAATACAGCAAGCACTTTAAACTTGAGTATTGTGTGCGTGCGTGTGTGTGTGTGTGTGTGTGTGTGTGTGTGTGTACTGGTAAGGCTGACTTATGTGGCTGGACGTGAAGGACACATGGTGAAGATTCTCTCCTACATCAGTCTGAAACATTATACCCCTGCGCCAGCACTCATCTTTAATGTAAGTCATCAATATGAGGGAGGAATTTTATATTTGCCAATTTTTGGACTATATACATTTTGTCTACATTCTTGCATAACCCACCATATGGAGACATTTATACATTACATCTATGGCATTTGGCAAACACCCTTATCATGAGGAAATTATATTCATCTTACTTATATAACTGAGCTGTTGAGTGTTATGTGCTCAGCAGCAGCTGCTTAGCTATAGAAGGTTTTGAACTCACATCATTGCAATCAGTAGTGCAACATCTTAACCACAAAGCTAGAACTGCCCCTAGGCATATTTATATTATAAATATATAAATGTGTGTGTTTGTGTTCTGCTCTTCTATCCAAATCTAGGCACTTTTGAGTGTCTGCTATGTAATTCCAGCAGACATCAACTCTCTCATTAACTACTTCAGCTTTGCTCAGTGGGCTTTCTATGGGCTTACTGCCCTCTCTCTCATAGTCATGCGCTTCACAAAAAAAGAGTTACACAGACCTTTGAAGGTAAGAATGATTTTCAACATATATTTCAAGTTCTAGACATAAGCTTTTTCCCCACTGTCAGTGTTTCAGTTTATGACTTTATTTAATGTCTGTCCTAAATGACAATGTTTATATATTGTCAGTTTCTACATGAGACAACTGTTACAAACAGAAAGAGGTAAATCTAAAGAGGTTTATACTAAAGTAACAGTTTAAAGAAGTTTGTGTAAATACTGAGTAATATATTATGTGTAGTCCATATCACCTATAATTCTCTGTTTTGTGATACACAGCCCTATAAAACTTTTTCAGAGTCTTTTTTTTTTATTTATAATCTCTAAATATATTTGAAATGTATATTACATTTCAAGGTTTTATAAGTTGCATAGTGTTATTTTTGACATTTATTGACAAATCTATCTTATTTTCCCTTTTCTAACTTAATTTAAAACTATACAGTTTATAGTAATTTTAAAAAGAAAACAGATTAGTTAAATATGGTCTTAGTCGCAGCATAATCATCCATAAGCAAGCTAAGGTGATAAAAAAATTGTCTTATCAAAAGTGCTTGATAAATTAAACCTGATAGTTCCAGATGTTTGTCCCTCACAGGTGCCCATTGTTATCCCTGCTGTAGTGGTGGTTGTTTCCTGTTACCTGGTTTTGGCTCCAATCATTGACAAACCTGAGCTTGAGTATCTGTACTGCACAGTCTTCATCTTGGGTGGGCTCATTATTTACTTTCCCTTTGTGTACTACAAGTTCAGCTGGAGCCGCCGAATTATGAGTGAGTAGAAGTAACACCGTTTATACAATTCCAAGGATTAATTTCTTCTTTAAAGGTTCATTAATCAGGATTAGGTCCCTAGCTGTAAAGCAGTCCCACCCATGTTCACAAAGCTCTGTCCCCAGGGTCTACGGTGACCTTTATAGTAGATTTTAACTAGCATTAGCTTTAGCAAGGATTAACATTAGCATGACTTTTACTTATTAATAAAATCATGGCTGTTTATTTATTAAGAGCATTTGCTTACTTACTTATTTAGATAAAGATGATAAACATATGTAATGTTTGTTGCACAAGAATATAACAAGAAGACATATATCTAGTTGGTAATTTACTAACATTACTTGATAGGAGAGAAAAATCTATGCGAAGTATGCATGTTTGTCACATTATTACAGAGAGAGACAGGCTTAGGCGAAATACATGGTTCAATGTCTTGTCTGCAATGTGTTGCAAAGTCACAAACAGGTAAAAGGTCAGCTGATCAGCAAACTGAGTACAACAGATCAGAGCAGAAATCATGATACAATAAACTATAGCAGGAGTCAAAGAACTAGGATTTCAACCTGTCCATTGGCCTGGGGTGGTAGCCAGATGTGAGGCTCACAGAAACTCCTAGCTTGTCCATGAGTCTGAAAAAGATGTGGAACCTAAATTGAGGGTCCCTTTCAATGATGATATCCTCAAGGATGCCAAAACAGGATGGGCATGATGAAACATACTTGTGGATGATTGTCCGCATGTTGGGCCACCAGTACTTGGCGTGAAGGAGCTTGAGTGTTTGTCTGGTACCTGGATGTCCGCTTTCTGGCTTGGTGTAAGATCTGGTTGGCTTTTACTAATGATCAATCAGAACTGTGAATGGGTGTGCTGCCCTCTAGCCAGTGTCACCACTCTTCTAGTGCAAGTTTGATGACCAGCAGCTCAAGATTACCTATGTAATAGTCAGGTCAGCTGGGGAGAGCTTATGAGGAAAATGGCCACAGGGCTTGAGCTTCTCCTCAAAATTTTAATTCCTGTTTTATTTTAAAAACTTCTTGTCATCCATCTGTATGTCATTTGGGCTAATAATTTATTCCAGAAAGATGTTGGAAATGTGGAACAAACACTTATCACCCTTCACATACAACTGATGCTTTAAGAGTTGTGACAGTACTGCCTTTACATAGTCAATGTGGCTCTCAAGGGTGGGGGTGTAGATGAGGATATTGTCCATCTAAGCGATGACAAATTTCCCCAACATATCTCTTAGTACATCATTTATAAAACGCAGGAAGACCAAGGGGGCACCAGAGAGTCCATATGGCATGACGGAGTATTCAGAGTTGCCTAAGGGTGTGCTGAATTCTGTCTTCGATTCATATCCTGTTCTGATGTGTATTAAGTTGTATGCACTACGTAGATCCAGCTTAGTGAACATGCTGGCTGCACATAGCTGCACATAGCTGCTCTAAGGTGGAGGGAACAAGCGGTGTAGTCCCCCTCATTTTTTCTCCACAAAAGAGAATCTGGCTGACACAGGGGATTTGGACAGTCAGATGTAACCTGGTTGGAGTGCTTCCAAAATGTCCATGGCCTTTTGTTCAGTGAGAAATAGTGGATACATATGGCTGCAAGGAGCAGAAGCACCAAGAAGCAAGTCAATATCACAGTCATATGCATGATGTAGAGGTAGGCCACTGGATTTAGCTTTACTAAAAACTTCCATGAATTTATGGTATTCCTCTGGTATGTGTACCAGTGTATCTGAGTCAGGGCTCACAATCAAGGTACTGGTGAAGGTTATACACCGGCATATCAAGCACTGGTGAAAGCAATGATTAGATCAATGAGTGATTTCTTTATCTGCCCATGATATTTGTGGGTTATGGAGCTGCAGCCAGGGTAGGTTGAGAGGTGCTTTAGCGTGTTTGTTACATAAAACGAGATGGTTTCCTTGTGCATGGTCCTAACATGAAGAGTGATGGGTTCAGATGTTAGTGTCAGTCTCAGCGCCTATAGGGATATTTTAAGCAATGCATAGGTTGACGAAGTGGGAATGCAGTGGTATAATCAAGGATGTTTGCCTCGGCTCCAGAGTGGATTAGTGCTGTGAGTACAGAAACAGATCCTAAGTGCATTATTTGCACTTGTAAGGTGAAGGATTGCATGAAAAAAGATAAATTAAGACTCACAGAGGAGATGTGTGGCCAGGCCAATGCCATTTGTAAGTAGTTCTTCTCCATGAGGAGCACTGTGGCTGGAATGTGTATGAAATTCTAGTGCATATTCTGTAGCTTCTCTTCTCCCCTGCTTAACAGCGAGCAATCATTTGTAGGTCTCTTTCTCTTCTGCGTGATGATCAAATAACTGAAGAAATAAGGCGATGAATCGATCATAAAAGGTTAGTGGCCCCCTCCTTGCTGTAGCCTAGGTGAGGACCTTACCAGAGAGTAGTCAGATAAACTGTGCAAGCTTTGATTGATCCAAGATTCCTTCCTGTTCTGAGAAGTAAAGGGAACATTGCAGAAGAATTCATTGGCATTGAGCACGATCACATGCAAATTTGTCAGGGTGAGAACCCGGCTGATGAACTATGGTGCTGGGAGCTGGAGGATTAGGAGCTGTGGTCGGTCAGGTGAGCTGAGTGAGGGCTGCTGTGAGCTGCTGGATATGGGTACTCATTTCCTGGAGACGCTGCAGCGAGCACAAAGTACAAGACAGTAGAGCAGAAATCATGAAACAATAAACTATATCAGCAGTCAAAAAAACAGAAAGCATAACACTATAGAAGGCTCGACAATGTCAGAGAACTGAGCCACTGCTTTGCAAATGGAAACATGACCTAGAGTCCTTATATCATCTTGGTGATTGTCTTGGGACAATGGGAAACACCTGTGATTCATTAGTATTCAGGTGAGTTGGGGTGCTGGTGCTGTTGTGACTTGTAGTTTGTGTCTGCCCTATTTGTATGCTGAGCGTGATGATGGGAAGTGGAGTTCATGGCTGATTCAGATGTGACTATAGCAATGTTCCAATCAACATGCAGATTAGATTAACTGGCTATTATTAACTGCCCATGGGTGTGAAAGTGAATGGTTGTGCGTCTCTGTTTTAGCCCTGTGATAGATTTGTGACCTGCCCAGGGTGTACCCCACCTCTCACCCGAAGTCCAGCTACCCTGTGACCCTGATGGATAAGTGGTATAGATAAAGGATGGATGGATAGAGATTAACAATCATATCACTTATCCTGAGTGACTTATCATCTAATCATGATGCATTGGTACTTTGCTTGTTACAGTGTCGAGCATCAGTGTCTCCCAAGTGTGGGCTGGCTGATGTTAGCATCATAAACTTTAACCCTATATAGTTATAACATAAAATGTGGGTAATATTGATTTATCTGGATAGTCTAGAGTCCCCAGTTTTTGTTTGTAATGAGTATTAATCTATTTGTCAGCCTAACCTTATGCTCTTTGCATTGTTAGCATAACTACGTGGAAGTTATCTAACATCACATACATTTCAATGTGGTTTATTCAAAGCCTTTCCTGGCTCTCCAAGTGCTAAAACAGTTCAAAGCTTCATACCGATTGCGTTTGCAGATCTGGTCAGGAGCAGCTTTATTCCCTTTACCAGTAATAAATTACTCCATCTTGGAAAATCTTTCAGGCATATGATACACTTGTGCAGATGCCATGGTTTAAATTATTATTATTATTATTAGTATTATTATTTTATTTATTTATTTATTTTTTATCATGTTATACATATTTTCCAGGTTATTTATTCAAGCAAGAAATAAAAAATCAACTATTGCACCTTTAATGTAGAAATAAATAAATGATTTTATAAGCAGAATATTAGATTTGCTTTGCTTTAAAGGTCTACTACACAAATTGTGCATAATAATATGGTACTATATTATGGACACCAATTTATTGTTTACAAAATAGTACATTTTGTCAACTCACATCTCTTTAAATGATCGACTACAGTTACAGTAGCTAATTAATCTGAAGCATTGTAGTGTGCTGCAATTTACTGTTTATCTTTAAACTTTCACCTGCAATATTCTCAGCTCCCCTCACCATGCATCTTCAGCTGCTAATGGAAGTTGTACCATCAGAGAAGACAGAGTGAAGAATATCATCAATAAAAGAACCAGATACTATCATCTGATGACTGGTTAATAATTATATTGTTTCAGAATTTTATAAAGAAATCATAAAAAAGTTATTAATCTAACTACCAGGCTGTTTTCCTTATTAGGCCAATGGGCCTCATTTATCAATCTAGTGAATTTGTGTGTAAATGCTTGTGTGGGTTAAACTTTACAAAAATTGTCCATCGGATTTACAAAAGTTATTTATATTTTCATCTTTTTTATTTCATCTTCTTTATTATCCATATTTAATTAATGTTTTCACAAAAAAGCTCAATCTTTAAGTTATTCTGAATAAGTGTGTCTTACAGTTCATATATAAACGTGCTGTAATCAATACAAATTGTATGATCTGTAAATCAAAGGTTTACATTAGTTAGTCTTCCTATGCATAAATTTACACACACTCAGGAGCACAAATGAGATAAAAATGAGATAAAAATGTAGGAATTATAGGAATTTTCATGAATTTGAAATTTGTTGGGAAAACACTTACTATGTGAATGATTTACTAATAAATCTGTTTGTATCCAGTTTTATAAATGAGGCCCATTGATATAAAGATCTAAATGTTCACTACCACCACCTGCAGGCTATAAATGTTAAAATATATGTATAAATATTACACAGGTTGTTGTAAGTTCTTTATTAAAACTATATATTTTGAAGTCCTTCTTATTTTGATCTTTTTTTTCTTTTTTTTCTCAGACTTTCTTTTCCCTACTCTCTCTACTATTATTTAAATAATTTTTTTTCTGTTAAAAAGCATGTCATATAATGCACATATATGCTAACATTTTCTCAAAATGTAAAGTTCTGGTTTATTTGTGTTGGTCATTTTTTATAAGCAATTACTGTTGTT
The DNA here is from genome assembly GCA_030068235.1 of Notoglanidium macrostoma. NCBI lineage: Eukaryota > Metazoa > Chordata > Actinopteri > Siluriformes > Auchenoglanididae > Notoglanidium > Notoglanidium macrostoma. The sequence continues at coordinate 11,949,708 of JAQQZR010000023.1, read as the reverse complement.
ATTTTTTGCTTTAACAAATATTAAACTATGTTTAACCATCATGTTCAATGGATTTATACAGGCCTAGGAAAATATTTTTCCTTTACTAATTTAAGTGTTTTCAGTTATTTTTCTAAGTGTTTTAAGTCCTAGGCAACACAATCTGTGAAAAATTTGAGACACTAAAGATGCATTTACCGGTAGTTGGTTCTCGTACATACAGACTTGGAATGCACCGCATCTAGTTTCATTTCCAAACTGTGTCTCTACACCTATCCAGAAGGAAGACAAGCAACCTGAGCCTCCTCAGTCACCAAACAGGTTGAAGGACTTATGTTACTTAAAATATTGTGACCGAGAATGTGTAAAGAATATGACTGCATTTGACTTACTCTGTTTGGGGAATACTCACACCTTTTCCTCTTAAAGTTAACCATTTCATTGCTTGATTCCATTGAAGTCCTGAGTAATTTTGTTGCATTAATTTAAAGGAATCGTTAGTAGGTGGAAGCAAAGCTTTTCCGCAAAAGGGGAAAATGTTGTGTTCAGTTGTAGTTCTCGGCCAGAACGCTAGATGGAGTGTTAAAAGTGTGTTAAATGATTAAATGACAGGAAGTGAGTCTTGGAAAGACTGCTTTTTTGTCTAGAGGGATGTCAGTGCTGATCGTAAAATAAAAGAAGTGAATGTTTCAATTCAATTAAATTTATTTATATAGCGCTTTTAATTCAATTCAATTCAATTCAATTTTATTTGTATAGCACTTTTAACAACAGACATTGTCTCAAAGCAGCTTCACAAAA
>JAQQZR010000023.1:11930595-11943688 GCA_030068235.1 Notoglanidium macrostoma | reverse complement strand
GTGTCTTTTAAGTAATAAAAATAAAGAAAAAAACATTGAATTAGAAGGTGTGTCCAAACCTTTGACTGGTAGTGTATATATGCACATATAATACAAAGCCTTCTGCATTTTCATAGGAAATTGTGACTGTAGATCTATAAAACTTCAGGTAGAGTGAACAACATTATTTATTAACAAGCACATGAGGAGTGCTTAAAAAAGTAAATGAAATTCTTGATGATACATTAATGACAAACTGCACATCAGTTTACTCCTCAGAATATTAAAAACATGTAACTTTGGTCTCATTAAAATAACAGAAAAGGCTCTTTTGATTAAAAATATTTTGGCAAAGCTTCAAGGCAATTCATTTATCAGCCCCTTAAATTCAGAAAAACACCACCATGCTCTTCAGACATGATCGGTAATTAAGATTACACATTAATGCAATAATCTAGACTTCTGTACTTATCTGAGAAGAATCTTCTAATCAGTCTTAGATTCTTTCAAGGACACTACTCGCTATTATCTCAGTCTATTAATTCCAACCATGGAGCGATCACAAGTACACTCCCTTGTATGTAAGCCCCAGGAAATCGAGCTGTATGGACTATTTTTTCCATAGCTAGATTTTTTTAGTTTTTGATTTTGATTTTGTTAAGTTCTGTATAAAACCAGATAATCAGCACATGAAGAGCATTTGAATTACAATGGAAGGGTGAATCAGTCAATAAAAGCAAAATAATCATAAAAGAGTGATGAATAGATAGAATTAAATAGATTAACCTTAACAGATGAAACTGCAAGTTTAAGTGAGTTAACTGGGTTTTACCTTCATAGCCTAAAGTCACATGCATGGCTTGTCTTATATTTACATTTGAAAAATAACTATGAATTTTAAATTATGGATAACCAAATTCATTTTTAATTAAGGTTCTGAAAAGTGATGCCACACTTTGGAGTTATGACACAAAAAAATTGTTTTACTGAAAAGTCCTTTGTTGGATAGATCATTTTTGTTGATGTCACCAATAACAAGAAATGATCACCATCTATGGGGGAAAATAGTTTTTTTTAAACTTACCATGGTAACAACAAATATGGCTGAATTATGGACCAAAACATTCTTTAGGGAAGTGAAAATGATTCAACATGAGTGGTATTGTTTATGGCGGAGGGGCTCACCACAGCTTTACAGAATAAATAGACCCGGATGAAGTAGAATTCATTCTTAGGCACATATAGCTAGTAGGCACATATCTAATCATGTTTAGGTCTTGTGTAGTGCTTACTCAATTTATTTTTAAATTATCCTATGCGTTATTAGGGACATCACTTTTAAGTGTCAAATCAGGAATAAAAGTGTAATCCATTTCTCTCACTCTCTTCAGACAACAGGTTGTGGTGCTGCTGAGAGTCAGGTTTGCACAAGGCACTGCTCTGGTTTGGCATCTTCATAAAGGCTGGAGAGTTTGTGCTACTCAGATGGCATGCTTGGTTGAGAGTTTCCTGTGGCTTCCAGGCCAGAGACAGGTGTGAGTCATGAGGGCTCAACAAGACATCGACCTTGCCCATCACAATGTCCTGCAAATGCTGGTTGTCTCTTGCAGCAGCTTCCCAAACCACCTCCAGTTCATTTTCTACTTCTCTGTCAGTGATAGAGAAAGAAAGATAAAGAAATGTAAATACAAGTACTCTTACATCTACATCCTCCAGAGGTACCGACCAGTAATGACTTGTATTTAGCTTTTTAATCACAGGTAGTTATTACGCAATTGACAATGATGAAAACACTTTAGTATAAAGACAATCTAGGCAAAAAAAAAAAAGAGCAAATACATACATATACACAGTGACGTACATGCCAAATTCTAAGCTATGGGCTTAAATGTGCAGGAAAAGGTGATGCAAAAGACAGAAGGAGGACAAAGACAGGTAAAAGAGTAGGAGGTGGAAGATGTAAAGCCTCTGCAAGCCACAACTGGGTTACAATACCCATCATTATCTGTAAATGAGGCAAGGCAGGGACGTCACTTGAGGGAGACAAAGGGGGAGAGTGTGAAAGAAATCTTCCAACTACTGACTATTACAGCATAATAATTATATACTCCAAACTTATACACAATCATCAGTGATGATCAAATCCCACAGGAATGAGTTTTTGTGAGAAGGTATGATTATTGTGAATGACAGCTATACAGATAGAAAGAACACATGGAAAGAAAAGAATGGGGGAAAAGGAAACAAGGAAAGGGAGAAAGCCGCTATGTCTACATTCCAAATGTATATCGCCTGAAGTTGCTGGGCTAAAGGTTTAGGCCCATGTAAAGAAATGCTGTAAAGCAAAGATGGCTTAAAACTAATAAAATTAAAAATATTTTACCCATTAAAAACCTCTGTAAAAACCAGTAAACAGCACTAAACTAAACAGTCACAAACCTTTGCCTTTAAAAATGCATCAGTGGTCTCAGGTACATTTTGTGTAGTTTTATAAGGAATTGGCTGGAAAGTTGTTCTAAGCATCATGGAGAACCTGCCGAAGTTCATCTGGAGACTTTGACTGTCACAATTGCTTCTGTTTTCACAGTTAATAACTGAGAGTCGGCATTCTTTTTTTTTTGTCTGAAAAGTGGTTTATTATGTAATATGTTACCTTCTTTACTACCATGCAAACATTTTTCTGTAACATTGAATTTTGTTGGAAAAAGTTATGTTTGGGAGTGTATTTTTTTATTTGGTTTTTTTTACTGCGGAAGTCATAAAATAATCACCTAAGACATAATCAGTAATTTAAAAAATAGGGTACAGGAGTCTAGGTGTCCAAGACCGAAAAACTGGCCACGTGCTCATGGAGGATGGGGTGCTATATTCTCTCTCCCCTGTCACTCACACCCACACTAGCCAGTCATTGGCGTCTGTGAGTTCCTGCATGCAGAAGAGGAGGATAGCATTTTCCTCCAAGAACGGCCATGTTGGACAATGTAAAACCTTTTAAAAAAATTTTTGGAAGATTTTGTGTGCTGATGAGACTAAAGTCGATCCATTTGGTCTAAAGCCAAAGCCTAATGTTTGACACAGACCAAATACATTCCAACACTCCATTGCTGTGATCAAAGATGTTGGTGGTAGCATCATGTTCTAGGGTTGCTTTTCAGTAGGGGGAACTGGATAGTTTGTTGCGGGTCATAAGCAACATTGATGGAGGCAAATATAAGCAAACTGTTGAAGAGAACCTGCTCTAGTCAGCCAGACATCTGCGTTTAGGGTGAAAATGTTCCACCAGGACAATGACCCAAAATACAGGAATGACATGACAATAAGCAGATCTGTGTTTGCAATGACTGAGCCAAAGCCCAGAATTAAACCCAATTGAAAATCCGTCGCATGACTAGAAAATTGCTGTCCACCATCTGATTTGGTAAAGTTTGAGGGAATTTGTATGGAGGAATAGAAGAAAATGCCAAAACCAAAATGCTCATAGAGACACACCAGAAACAGAGCTGTACTTGTTGCAAAAGGACAATTCACTCTGAGAGAGTGAATATTTACTAATTAAGAAGTTTTTAGATTTTTTCTTTAAATTTTCAAATCATTATCTAAATTGCATTTAATTTTACATTGGTTCAGGAGCTGAAGAAAATCCCATTCTAATATATGTTTGAGTATACGCAATAAAATAAATAATCAATGGGGTGAATAATATCTTGAGGCACTGTATGTAAGGAGATGCCCCATAAGTTCTATTGCAAAACTGCAATATGTGCTTTTCAGTGTGGTTACATTAACATTCAATTTTCTGTGGCTCATCGTGCAAACTGTCCCTGGGACACCCACTAAACGTTTTCTAGTGAGGTGCATATATCACTATCAAAAAGCTCAGTAACAAAGTCTAGAAACAAAAATAAATAAATAAACGAATATATATTTTTTTACATTTTTATTTTTAAATGAAGACACTTGTGTTAAGTAAATTAGGGTTGAGGGCATTAATGTCAACATTTTTTTGATGTATGTGCTGTATTCAGGGCGGCCAGTTCTCCAAGGTCCTAAAATGGCCTTGTATTATTACACGTCATCATTAATTGTGGGAATAAAAAGGCAAGTGCATCAGGCCTAGTGACTGACTACACGGTTATGATCATTGAATATTGAGATTATTTGCTGTGTACACTCTGTGGCTTTGGACCATCCTGTCCTCCTTTATAAGCCTCTGACTGCTCTTCCCCTTGGCAATGATGCTCATTAGACTGAAGAATCCTGCATTGATTTTGTTTTCGAGACAGAACTAACTTTATTTCAGAAATGTAAGAAAGAAAGACATGCATGTAAACTTCTTGTTGTGCTTGCTGAATCAGCCTGCAAGATGTCATTATGACAGATCAATCAGCCAAGCCGTCTGTTGAGTAGAGCCCAAAGTACAGCCACCAAAGTATGCACACTGTGAGCGGTATACTGCGGCGATTGAACAAAAGGCACCGAAGGCGGCGGTTACAGTACGTAACAAGTGCTTTTATTTTGGATTCTGTGAGTGCACGTGCAAAGTCTGTGTTGGTGGGGAGTGAAAGTACTTGGTCCCGCTTGCTCGGTCCTGGCGACGGGGCTGTGTGGCCACCGGCGTCACAACACGCACACACACACAAGAGGTCAATTATGAGTCATTATTGTTCCTGCGTGTATGTGTATTGTTATGAATGCTCTGTAAATTGCACTCATAACTTATGACCTTCTGTGAAAGCCAAACAGATGGTGCTTGAAAGAAATGCAAAAGAAAAGCTGGAATCATTGCACTGCTCTTGGTCTCTCTCCCTCTCTCTCACACACTCACACATACTGTTCTGCACCTTTCTTCTGCATCATCAAAAACAACGTGCATTAGAAATAACTTGCAGTGATCTTGAAATCACAATAAGAGCCAGACAATTGCAGACATACGACACACATATGAAGAAACATCCTTTTGTGTGTGTGTGTGTGTGTGTGTGTGTGTGTGTGTGTGTGTGTGTGTGTGTGCATAAGAAGTGTAGTAAGCTTTGCATGTGAGCATAAATAGGCAGTAATAATTTTAGCTCACTGTCCCATGTCTGTTATTGGACCCTACCACAGATAATGGGGTCTTTGGTAGCTCAGTGGTTAAGACGTTGGACTAGTGATCGGAAGGTCGTGAGTTCAAATCCCAGCGCTGCCACTGCTGGGCTTTTGAGCAAGGCCCTTAACCTTCACTGCTCGCTTGTATAAAATAAGATAAGTCGCTCTGGATAAGGGTGTCTGCCAAATGACATAAATGTAATCAATATTAAATGCATCATCAATTACTCAACTATTAAATAACTGGTGACTATTAATTAATCAATCAATCACATCAACCCTGTAAAGTGCCCAAAAGGTTTTAGTTCTTTGTTCGAATAAACGAACATTTATTCATTCATTCATTATATGGAGGAAGAGATCAGAAGACAGACAGCATCTTAATCAGAGGCACTGCTTATCTATAAGAAGTTTATATCAATTTATAAACAACGCTTAAAGTGAGCTGGGAGCATAGCAGACAAGCACTCAGCATATTCTTTCAACTGTATGTATGTTTGTTTGGTTTTTAAAACACAACTATAAAATAGGATTAACAAAACAATGGTATTAATTACATGACATTTAAATACACAATATGATTTTATGACCCATTTTCCTAAGTTGTGGCTCAAGCAGCTTATTTGATGAACTACTTTTCTTTACCAGTGTTCTAGTTCTGTGTGTTCTTCATGAATAAATCCCCCAGTTGCAGCAATGCCCGTGACAGTACTGGGTTTTCCTTGCCTTGAACAGCTGATCATTCACTCAAGCTTAAATTAGGAGGGATATTTTCTTCTGTGTGATTAAGTGGTATTAGTCAGACCTGCAGGTGCCTAGACCACACCACTCACTGGATTTAGCAACATATCACACATTAAAAACATTCTGCATAGAGATTTTGCTTTGTTTATGTCCTTGGCAGTTTACATTTCACTGGACGCAAATCCTGCTTTCATTCTGCTAAAGACTTGTGGGGTCAAACTGGTAGTTTATATTCCAATTCCTTTGTGTCCCTAGGATACTTTAAGAAGTTGCTATTAAACTACAGTCAAAAGGTGTCTGGAATTAATACATTTCACTGCTGTAGCACTTTTAAGCCATACAAGGCTTTCAAGTCTAAAACATACATTCACCTGTCACCTTAATAGAAAATACTGAGTGTTTCAGAAACTGTTGCTGTCCTTGATTTACAAACACAACAATTTTTAGTACTTGTGCAGAAAGGTGCGAGACATCCAGTGTGCAACAGTTCTGTGAGCAGAAATGCCTTATTGATATAAAGGTCAGAGGGAATGGTCGGAAAGGTTAAAACTCACAGAAAGGCGACAGTAACTCAATACAATAACCAGAACATACAACATGTCAAAATTTGAGGCAGATGGGCTACAACAGCAGAAGACAGCATGAGGTCTCACTCCTGTCAGCCAAGAACAGGAATCTCAGGATACTGTGGCCACAGGTTCATGACACTGAACAGTTGAAGATTAGAAGAGCATCGCATATTTTTTTTTTCCAACCTTCAACTGTCCAGTTGAAGCCACATGACTAACCAGCCAGTGGTTGGTACCGTGTTTCCCCGAAAATAAGCCCTAGCATGATTTTTCAGGATGCTCGTAATATAAGCCCTACTCCAATAATAAGACCTAGTTACTATCCCATGGATTGTACAGTGACTAGAATGAGATGCGATTATATGTAAACAGGAAGTAATATTTTGACCCCCAGACAAGATGAGTGCAAAAAGAAAAAGCTATTCTGTAGAGTACAAGAAAGGAATTGTGCAGGACTCCCAGGGCAAGAATCTTATGGCTTTCTGCAAAGAGAAGAAGTTGGATATCCGAATGGTCCGAAAATGGCGGGCAGAGTACGATAACGAGTCAGTTCAATACAATACAATTTTATTTGTATAGCACTTTTAACAACAGACATTGTCACAAAGCAGCTTCACAGAAGTATATAAATTCTGAATATAAACTTATGAATCTATACATTTATCTATATATATCTCTAATCAGCAAGCCTGTGGTGATGGCCACCACGGCAAGGAAAAACTCCCTGAGATGGCAAAAGGAAGAATCCTTGAGAGGAACCAGTGCAAGACTGTTCATGGTGATTTGAGTCCAATGCCATTGTAGCAGAACCGCTCGTGTTAACAGCAGTCCAACGGCATCATCACAGTTCTAGGTGAATGTTGAGGCAGTTTATATGGTGCCAAATTTAACAGGAGCAAGTGGTTTCCACGTGATGACTCCAATCAAGAGTCAACAGGTGGACAAGGGAAAGGCTAAGAAGCGCAAGTGTGGATCAGGTCAGCAACCACTATTTCCTGAGTTGGAAGACATGATCTGTGAATGGATTGCGGACAGGAGAGCAAAGGCTTTTGTGGTGCACAGGGCTGATATTCAAGCATTTGCCCTTACAATGGCATGACGACTATATTTGAATAAATGTATACACAGTAGTTTTTTTGTTCACGAATAAATGTGCTGTTAGATTGTTTACATGGAAAGATACAGATAGAAGATGACATGATGTCTGTATTTGAGTAAATGTGGATTTTTGTTCATGAATACCAGTAAATGTAGTTTGTTGTACATGGGAAAATAAGACATCCCCTGAAAATAAGCCCTAACGTGTCTTTTGGAGCAAAAATTTATATAAGAACCTGTCTTATTTTTGGGGAAACACGGTATTAAAGTGTCTAATAAGTGTATATCATATTGTAGAAATACAACTAGATGCTTACAAGACAGTGGAAGAGTTCTAAAACCAGAGAGCTAAATTAGTTAACAGATATTCAACTAGTAACAATGCATATTGTTTGCAGAGTGTATTTTCTTTAAACATTATTGAATGAAACATAAATACTTATTTACAAAAGCAATGAATTTCAGGGCATTTGTTGAACATGATGCCATAAAGAATCATCATCATCACTCATAATTTTTTTAATATCTTGTTGAATAATGAAGAAAAATAATGTCTCGTATTTCAGAACCACGTTTCTGTAAGTGCAATTTAATAAATGAATTACGCTGTTATCCTGTTATGAAGATTTCATGATGTGATCGAGTTAAAACATCTGTAATGAAATTCTGAGCTAATTTTAGATTTAGAAGAGGTGGAGCCCAAAGATTGCCCTAAATCCTAGAGGCTGGTGTTAAGAAAACCAAAAACAAAACAAATAAAAATTACACTATTCAAAAAGGGAAAAGAGAATTGGAGAAAATTCTCAGTCTGACATAGCTGCAGTAATGTATTCTTTCTGTCATTTCAGATTACCCAGAGGTGAAAGCCCCATTGTTACACATGTCCTCCCTCGCACACTCCAGCTGAGGAAAAGATCAAGTTGAGATTTCGATGTAAAACCTGTGCAAAACCCAGGAAACGGGCTCCTGCCCAAGAGTCTGCCTAAAGTCCCTCACAGAAAATTTGTGACTAGTTTACTGAGAAGACACAGGAGAGCCCAGTCATATCACCATGCATTACTAACCAAGCTCGACATTAGTAATGATCAGAAGCAAAATGCAGTAACCAGTCAACCGAGTACACAGAAGCCACTGGAGTGAGAACAAAACAGCGGATAACAAAATAATTGAACAGTGGCCACTGACTACTTTCTTATTCATGCCTCCTTGGCTTTTTTTTACCACAATATTCGGTGTAGAGAGACCATCAATCTCCTGGGAATGTGCCAATCAAAAGTGGACACTATGGCATTTGGTGCGCACACGTATACACATACACGTACACACACTAGATGGTCATATGGAGATAAAAGAGACCACTTCCATTGGTCTACATTTTTAACCAAGTATTTTGCCAATAAACCACAACTGATGATTTACTGATCACACAGGGCAGGGTGGCATCATAGGTTGACAAAGGCTGAACTGTTTGAATTTTTTGGTCTCATCACAAGGACACAGGCTCATCATAGTCAATGTCAGTGTAGCTCAGTAGCATGTGTATGCCAATAGTAGGGAATATTTTACAGGCTAAACAGCAAGTGTAACTCGGACAGCTGGAACCAAAAGTGCCTAACATATGTCCAGTGGTATTCAGACAGTGAAGTTTGACTCTTTACTCTAGAGATTGTGTTTCCACTGCACCAAAAAACAAACTGATCTATGGCTAGTACACTCATCCACATGCATAGAACAGAGCTTATTCATTACAGCAAAAATTTGTTGCTAAAATCAAATCAATGGGACTGTAGGAGCTGATCAGTTAACACACACACACACACACACACACACACACACGTACACGTACACACACACACACACACACGCGTACACGTACACACACACACAGGAGAACTCATAACTAAAGAATGTTGCTTCTTTGTTATTTTATATTACATTACATCACATCTGTGTTATTGCAATTCAGAGCACCACCACTAGCTCCAAATACTGATCTTCATTCATCTCTTATTTTTGGGAACACTTGATTTACTAAACAGCCCTACACAACATTTAAGAAAAAACAGAGAGGGTCACACACTCCACACACTACTGTAGACATAATAAAAATGCAGCTTTATGCAGATCTGAAATCAGACAGATTCTGGATGGCTAGATGAAGATTTTTGTTCAGAAAGAGAGGGAGCAAATATGAGAGGCCGAGGGATCTAATTATGTTGGGCTAATATGGAACCTGTGTGTTGATGAGTCTGCTAACAGTCCATTTGTTTCCATTAGGAAAAAAAAGTAACAGGATTCCAGTACATTTGACTGATGTGCACTAACTTGGACTTTTGCTTCCTTAATGTAAGCATACTCTTAGTCCTTATAGGTCATTCTGAAGATCTAGTCAATAGGTGTTTTGTGACTTGCTTTAGTATTCTAATCTTGTATCTATTAAAACAGTAGATTTTTTCTTTCAACAGCATGCATTTTATGTAGTTCACATGATAAATGCAAGCACCCACCAGATACAAACTAGGGTTATCCCTAATTACATGGGGTCACAACCTAGGCACTGATTTACAGATAGTTATTTAAACTTCAATTTCATTTTGTTTGTTAAAAAAAAGCTTTAAAGAAATCAAGCAGAGGTGGCTAGGAAAAACGTCCTAAGGCATTACACGAAAGCTTGAGTGAATCTTCTTCTGAGTAACACCAGATTATAAATTATTACAATATACAGGGGTAAAGGCAAACAATTTGGCCATATTCAGAGTAAGTGACTCACATTATGCTTACAGCTCTCTTCAAATGAACTCATAACTTTCCATAAAAAAAAATTCGTTCTTGAGACCAATCTTGCCTAGGGCACACGCTCTGACCCATTTGGTGCTCTAGGCAAGATTTTAATTGGTGCCCCTTGCATCACAGCCAATTCCACCACCAATCATTGTGTTCATACAGTCACACAGCTTGCCTCTGAGATTTTCTTTATTTTAGAAACAAAAACCCCCACAAAATAAATACTCAGGATTTGTAGGGGTGGGATTAAAATATTACAAAAGCGTATCTGAAAAGATAAAAAGTATATGTGACCACCGGGTGTGATATTATATTAATAAATAAGATACTGATGGTGAAACCCAGCCAATAATAGCACCTAAGCCACATTATAACTTATATCATTCTAAACACAAGCAGCAAGAATAATTACACCTAGCCTTCATGCACAAACATGTATTCAATGAGCACTCCTTTCACACGATGCATGCTGCAAAACTAATCAATAAGGAAAATTCAAAGGCTTATAACTATCAACTACAAAAGGGAATGGAAAAGGAAAAGCATTTTATTTGACTATCAGGGCTGACATTGGCTTTAATGTTGAAACGTAGACTAAGATGCCAATAAAAATGTATGCCTGGGTTCATGAGGCAGACAGTGGAGGTTTTGAGCAGCATGCTGAAAAGAAAAGATGTATTTCTCAAAATTATGTTGAAGGTAATTCCTCAAACCCCCGTGTGGTGATGGGGGTGTGGTTGGAGTTGTGGACAGAGAGGAGGTTTATTTTCACCTGTGGTTTATTTTCAATCAATTTATTTTTGTGTCTGTGTGCTTGCAGGTGAGAAAAGCCGGTAACCAAGAAGAGAGAGAGCTGAGCAGCACTGAGCTCTGGGTGCTCTGAGCATAATTCACTCACGGGAAAGCGAAAGTAGCAAAAATAAAATAAGAAAGCACAGCCTTGACGTGTTGCAGTTCTGCTTCCTGTCTCACCATTTCCCACAAACCAACAAGTGTTACAACCTGAAGAGTCTTTCCAACTTTCCCTAATAAATTTAAGGTGGGAGTAACTGACGTAAACTGTTTATTAAATTAGTGAATCTTTTTATCCTCTAAGCTAGTAACACCCTGCTCCAACAGTAACTACTCTGCAATAGATAAACTATTCATTCAAAACAATACATCTGTCCTTGTCACATTTTCATTCTTTTTTTCCTCTGGGCACCAGAAGGCTTTGGTCAATTTGACATTATAGTAGTAGTTGTTGTACATGTAGTTATATTATAGTTTAGACATTTAGAATTTTTTTTCTTTCCTCATTTGGGGTGCCCCTATGGATGGATGGCACCACTAGTATTTGCCTATACTGCCTATGTGACGGGCCAGTTCTGATAATAATATAACTAATTAAGTTGTGGTCTGCTTCTATGTCCTCCATGCAATGAAAATCTTTTCATTATACAGGACCATCTGAAAGTATTGGAGCAGCAAGCCCAAGACTTTTGTTCTTGCTTTGCACATTTGGGTTTGAGATCAAAAGATGAATATGTAACAATAAATCAGAATTTCAGCTTTCATTTCCTGATATTTACATCTAGATGTAAATTAAAATTTAAACCAATTAGAACATGGTACCTTTTGTTTGAACCCACCCAAAATATAGTAACATGTGACTGACAGGTGTGTCCTGTCAGATCAATTATTTAATAAAATTAATAGCTGTAAATGTCTACTCTTGGGTGGAGCCATGGATTTCGCCTGTGAAGACTGCATTTGTTATTAAAAAGGATAAACCAACATGAAGACCAGAGAGCTGACTATGGGAGAAATGTAAGCCATACTGAAGCTAAGAAAAGAGGGAAAATCAGTCAGAGCCATTGAAAAAGCATTGGATATAACCAATATAACAATTTGGAATGCCCTGAAAAAAAAAAACAATCAATTGGTGTACTAACAACCAGACATCAAACTGGTTGGCCAAGGAAACAGTAGTTGATAAAAGAAACCTTTGGAAGAACTGTAAAAAAAAAAAAAAACAATCCCGAAACAACAGTCACTGACATCACCAACAACCTCCACAGGATATAATCCACCATTTGATGAAGACTTGAGATGAATCAACTAATCAGCAGCAAGAAATGCAAACAACTCATCAGCAGTAAGAATCAGGAGGCCAGATAGCAATAAAAAGATGAGCCACAAAAGTTCTGGATCCAAGATTAACCAAACTGATGGAAAAGCCAAAGTGTGGAGAAAGAAAGGATCTGGTAATGATCCAAAACATTTGAGTTCATGGTGGAGGTAGTGTCATGGCTTGGACTTGCGTGGCTGTTTCACAAGAATAAGCATCACAAAAGACGAATGCAACAGTTTGGTACTTTAAGACTATCTGTTCTTATTCTTTTGCTCACCTAAAACCTGGGTGTTCTGCTACCAAAGGTGACATGTTCTAAACTCTAGCAAATCTACATGTATATATCAGGAACTGAAAGATTAATTCTGATCTATCATCTCATATTCACGTTTCGATCTCAAACCTAAATGTCATCAAACAAAACAAAATGTGCGTGTGTGTGTATTTTCAAATGTTGGTAAGAGTGATAATTCCTGCATTTAACATTTAAACACTTGTTCTTGAGATATAGTGCTAAAAAGAATCTTGAATGCATGGACAGACCAAGAGAAAACCAGAAAAACATAATGTTATATAAAAATACGGAAATGTGTATAAACAGAATTATTCTGTTCGATTTTTGATAGATTCTGATAGAAGTTTCTGAATCCATCCATCCATTATCTATAGCGCTTTATCCGTCTGGGTCGCGGGGAAGCTGGAGCCAATCCCAGCATCTTCG
>JAQQZR010000023.1:11899032-11917506 GCA_030068235.1 Notoglanidium macrostoma | reverse complement strand
AGACTCAAAAGGGATCCCATCCTCATTTGGGTCACACTGTAAAGTTCAATTACAACTAATACACTTAATACTAGGATTCATTCTGATATCCCTTGTATCGGTATGATTTTATGCACTGCACTGCTTCCAAATAAGTGGCTGTTCATATGATGACATAAATGAGCAGGTGTACAGATGTCCCTATTAAAGTAGCCAGTGAGTGTATACAGTATATTACATTTCAGTTGTAGATTGCAGCATATTGGCATTAACTAGTCTGTTAAATACTGCCATTAGCACAAATTTTGTAGGATAATATTAGTTTGAACTTGATATATCACTGCTCTGTTCTCCTCCTTATACCTTCATTAGTGACATTTTAAAGTTTTTCGGTAAGGTTTTTTAAACATGATTTTTGTATAGTCCATATAGTTATATACATAGGGAAAAAAGACATTTGAAGTAGCATTTAAAACCTAATCAGCAATGTAATTATACCAAATATAAAATACTTTAAAATAACAAGCATAAAATGTAATAAAATCTGTCTGTGTATGTGTTTCTACAGCTAGGTCACACCGTTACAGTATGTTTAAAAAAGGTTTTACAGCATAGTCTGCAGTCTGCAGTGAAGTTGCTGGCGGATGGATTTCTAAAAGCGAGAGTATTTGCTGTTCTTGAGCCTCTTTGCCTTTTTTGCTGATATTTCCCTTATCAGCATATCTCAGTTGTGGGCAGCTAAAACTAGCCTCTGATTAACAGGCACACGACTGGTGTCTTATTACCCAGTGTGGGTAAAGGTTTTCAAAACATACTCACCTGGATAGACTACAATTCAAATTTAAGACCAACTGGCCTGTCTGAAAGATTGAATCCATACAGACTGCATATTTTTGTGTGGTGCTAGTGTGTAATACAATAATAAATGTATTGAACAAATGTCATACAGTTATTTTAACATATGGTTCCACCCGTTGTTGTTGTACCTCGTCTCTGGTGAGTGGTCTAAAGCAGGCTTGATATCGGCTCAGCTCCACGTTTAGACGATGCACTGTCATCTTCAATCCATCATTTTCATCCACCAGCTCCTGTGCCTGCTGCCTCAAAATCAGCAATTCAGAGCTCTCGCCTAGAATAGAAATGCCCAGAAAATATAATAATCGTATTCCCAGAAAAACAGGTGCTGTATTTGGTTACAGACACTCAGAAACAAACAAAAATATCTTTCATGTAGAGTCACAGTAAATCACCAGTGTACACCTGTATACATTGTAGGTAATCTTACAAAATTGATTGTAGATAGACTTTAATTCACTATATCAGATTTCCAGTAGGTCAGATGTTTACATACACTATGTTGACTGTCAAAATTGATGTCATGACTTTTAGAAGCTTCTGATTGGCCAATTCATAATTAATATTTAATTGGGAGTGCACCTGGGAGTTAATTGGGAGGCACTACCTCAAGAGCCAGTGCCTTTTCGCACTTGATTCCAAAAATCCAAACAACTCAGCCAAGATCAGAAAAACAAACCGTAGCCTTTTCCTTCCTTCTTAATAGCAAATTTCCAAATAATTAAAGGTACCCCAAGCATCTGTACAAAGAACTATATACAAATACAGAAACCTTGAGACCACACAGAAACGGTATCCTCGTTCAGGAAAGGGGCACAAATTAACTCGCAGGGATGAACAATTCTTAGACTAAACGGTTCAACTGAACCCCAAGACAAGAACAAATGTACTACTGAAGGAATTGAAGAGATCAGATACAAAATTATGTACATTCACCATAAAGATAGTTCTATATCATACTGGCCTGAAAGTCATACAAGGAAGAAGCCCCTACTCTAAGGCCGGCATAAAAAAAGCCGTACTGAAGATTACAGCTGATCACCAGCCTTCTCGTAAAGTGTTCTCTGTGTATATACACAGAAAAGCATAGAGGAAAAAATTTGGGGCCTTTAAATCCAAAACGCACTAAAAAGCATGAATCCCATATAAAATGTGTCTGACAAGGACATCCACAAACCTGACTGAGCTACACACTTATACAGGTCGGTCAGGAGGAAAGGGGACAAATTCCAGCAGTATTGTATGAACCCTCAGGAAGGCTTCCCCAAGCATTTGATCCAAGTTCAAGGAATTTAAAAGCCAACGCTACCGAATACTAACAAAGTGTATGTAAACAGTTGACCAACAGCAAATCTGATACAGTAAAAAAAAGATTAAATAAAGAATGCCTAAGTGTATAAACATTTGGAGTTAACGGTATGACCAGTAGCCTGGGCGTGGGCCTGCGCAGTGCCCACCTATGGAGTGTCTTCTCTCTCGGGGCAAGTGTGATTGTTGCTGCTGCAGCTGCTGGATTTCCTGGTTCTGGTCTGAGCACATCTTCTCCAGCGCCTTCTTCTGTGCAGCCAGAGTATGGTTTTGTTCTCGAAGCTCTCTCAGCTCCCTGACCAGCTCTTGCTGAAACTCCACAGCATGGTGATATGCCTCATTCACCTCTGCACAACATAAAGCAATACAACACAGCTGGATGTGAGCAGTTAAACATCTCATGAATGCCATTGTCAAAACTCCAAACCCTTTAAGGGAAAAAACAGTGCTGTTAGCACTCAATATGAATGAACAGGAGACACAATGACAGAATTTCCTTTTTGAACATTTTGAGTATGAAATAAAGCTAAAAACCCAGATAGATTTGCTTTGGTTCCCAGCAGACATAAAGATTCAGAAAGAAGAGTATTGTGGCTTTGGGCCATTCAGAGAGAGGACAAAAACAAAAAGCTGCAGCACAGAGGAAAAACAAAACAAATTATTCAGCAGTGAAGCAAAATCACAATCAGAACAATTTCAGCTCAACATGCCATCAAAATAAATAGAGATAAATACAGCCATAAGTCGCTGTGAAAGAACAGAGAAACCAGCAGAAAGTAGATGAAGGAGACACAATAAGGTAATACCGTGTTTCCCCGAAAATAAGCCCTAGCATGATTTTTTAGGATGCTCGTAATATAAACCCTACCCCAAAAATAAGCACTAGTTACTATCCCATGGATTGTACGGTAACTAGAATGAGATGCGATTATATGTAATTATTATTACATTTAATTAATTAATTCTATAATAATTATGTAATTATTAATTATATGTGATTTGGGTGAAGAATTCATGCGATATGTAGTACGAGCAGTCTACATGGACAAGAGGTGCACATTTAAGGAAAGCGCTATTGCTAGACATGAGAGATTGGGGCCACTGGTTTTAAAGGAAATTGAGTTACGAGATATTCAGGATGGAATCTGAAGCTTGAGATTTACAATGATGTTCCAGAAGATGATGACATGACGACTATATTTGAATAAATGTATACGCAGTAGATTTTTGTCCATGAATAAGGGTACTGTTTAAAAATTTATATACGACCTTGTCTGATTTTCGGGGAAACACATTAGAGAGAACTAGATTTCTCTAAAATACCCAGTTCACCCAGCACATCTTACAACATTCACACTTTAATAACCTCATGTTTGGAGTATTGCAATTTATTTTCCTCTCCGTTTTTTCCATTGGATTATTTCCTTTAATTCCAAAGAGAACCCACTTCAAACAACATTTACAATAAAAATGTTTTAGATATAGAGAATGCTTACAACCATCTGTATAAAACCTAATCTATTTTAAAAGGCCTACTTTTGGTTTGACCACTGCTCAGAAGCTAGTGAACTATTTGAAGAAAAAAATCTGCCTTGATGCCTGCCAGGATTTTGAATTGAGGCCCAAAGCACAAAAACAAGTAGTACATTTTGAATTAATAAAGATGCCATAAAGTTAATCAAACAATATTCTAACTAAAACAATAAAACAAATATTATTATTATTAGTAGTAGTAGTTTATAAATGTGCTGGTCCACAAAGGTTTCCTGTATATGAGTAATTAATGCTAAAATATGTAATTTAATTTACATTTACAGCATTTGGCAGACGCCCTTATCCAGAGCGACTTACATAAGTGCTTTGAAGTCTCTATCAGTAAATATATTCTGATACTGGCTCACTAGGACCTGGGCTAAGAATAGTATCACACTAGAACTGCTGGCACGTAATACATAAAGGGCTTTTTTTTGTGAAGTGAAGAATAAATAAGTGCTAGTCCAAGTACTTCCGAAAGAGTAAGGTCTTTAGTCGTCGTCTTTAAAAAGATTTTACATAGGTTGATACTAAGCTCTACCCTACTTGTGATGTCCTTAGTCTACCAAGAAGGAAATGCCAGGCTATGAAACTAAACAAGTTTATTATGGCAGGTAGAATTCCTAAAATGCAACATTTTGACCCTGACACGCTTGCAGCAGGAAATCAAAGCAGGTATATTTTTCTGCTGGAGATGCGTGGTAACCCCTGCACATGTTCTCACCTAATTTCTCTTGCTCGCACTCTCTTCCCGGACTCTTATTCATCGTCGGGGTCTTTCTCTTCGGAGTGCTGCTGGACTGAGAGCGAGTGCACAGGTCTTCATCTGAGAGAGAATGAGGAGTTACGGTAGTAAAGAGAGTATCACAGATTATTGCATACATACAGATTATAATTGTGTAGTAGCTTGGCAAAACTCTTCATATGGTCAAATCGTTTACTACATGTATGTAGTTCTGAGGACTACAGGATTTTCTGAAATGATAAATTTCAAAAAAGATTTTGCACATATCTCACATATTAGTAATGCTATAACATTTAGAAATCTGGTAACCCCTAAAAGCTAAACGAGAGGACATTTTAACATCCAATATCTGATTAGTTTTATCCCTGGTGGGGACAAAATTTAACCCCCCCACGCCAAAGTGATTAAGGCTACTTCACCAACAGACCATATAAAATACTTAAAATAAAATTATTTTAAATATATATCTATATATTTCAACAATAATAAAATCTGAAATAGCCCATCACTGTCAGTGTTTACACTTGTGTGACAATAGAGAAGACACCAGAGCAATATGATGATCCTGGTTCCATTGGCCTTGATCCATGTACGGCTTTTCAGAATGTCAACAAGGACAGATTACAAGAACAAGAACAGGACTTAAACTTTGGCTAGTTAGCCAGACGAAAGAAAAATGAAAAGGATTAAGAGCAGCATATCATTATATCTTACAGGATCCTCCCAAGAAAATCCTAGAACTGTATTCTAGTTGTATATCACAACTGAGAATGAGTCTACAGGAGCTACTGTTGTTCAGATTGAGGCAACGCCCAGGCTGAGGGGAACTCCCAGACTGACTCAAACAATGTGAGGAACAACCCAAGCTAACCTTCTGAAGCTACACTTGGAGACTCCGTTAAGAGAGGGTCAAGAGTTTGCTGCCACTACAGACAGGTCAGTTCAATGTACAGCTTGCTCTGAGATTTAGGTCCATATACTTAAAGGGGCCTCCCTATCAACTCTGCATTCCTTAAATGCATAAAAGCAAAATATAAATAACTGAATAAATATATAAATATGGAAAGTGGCAGTCCCATTAAACCTTGGATGTATTCAGCATTCTGACAAGGCTTGAAATATGCTCATGTTTATTGGAGATAAAATGACAGCTCAGCTAGTGGACTTAATCAAACATTCATCTGGTAAGTTCAGTATTCTCACTGATGAGAGCACAACAGCATCAAACACAACATGCCTGTTCTTCTACATGAGAATTCCCTATGAAGATCTTCAACTTTCAACTTGTTGAACTGCAGTCATGCAGTGGGGTGGCCATCTGTGACATCCTGCTATAGAGCCTTGATTCACAGGGCATCTCTGAAGACATGTTACACTCACAGCTTGTTGGCATTGCACTATAGGGCCACTGCTATGATGGCTCAATACAGAGAAGCACAGCCATTCATTCTAAAAGAACACAGTGGCTTTTTTTGGTGGAGATGGTGTTAGTACACAATGCACTGCAGGCCCTGCAGGCTTTGTCCCTGTTTCTTCAGAGGAGAGATACCAGAGCTGTCAGTGCCAATACTGAGGTGGGCCTTGTACTGAGAGCACTGAGGTCTATGAGGCAAGCCAGTGCTGGGAACGCAGGATATCTAGGAATTTGATAGATTCCACATTTTCATGGCAGTGAATATGTCTCAGAGAAGTGATGGAGATCAATGGCAGGCAGAGGTCTTTCATGAATGCTTTTTCATGTCATTGGCCAACAACACCGGACACAGGTGTGAGGACAACAAAATTATTTCTGCTGCAGCTGGTTTAAGTCCATAAAAGTGGCCATCTGGTGAAGACAAGCGTATCCTATACAGAGACGACAAACTTCTCACTATACACAAGACTCTCGCTATTGAGGCTGCAACCAGTCCCATGTCCCTCAAGGAATTTTACAAATTGTAGTGTCATGGTGTCATAGGTGAAAATCTGTGCAATGAAAATATCATTATTTTCTATTAAATTTTGAAGTTTGTAAATAAGTGTTTTGGCATGCCTGGCTGAGTGGCGCTATCCATGGTACTGAAAGGGGTATTTAAGTTTTGCGTTTTGTTTGGTGTGTGTGATCACTGCCCTTATGTTTCCGTATGAGGAAAGGACACGGCGTGAGAGTGAACACATTCCAATGGGCTACTTGAGGAATGAAATAAAAAAAATGGTTTATATTCCTGCAAATGCAGTGGTTAATTTCAAGTTCTGAAATTGTTTTATTAAAGTTCAAAATTATTCCATAAATATTGCTTTAACAGCTGCAAGAAATAGTCTTAACATGCTTCATTCTGTACTTTATATAGGCCCACCGTGGTTCGTGATTTATTTTTATGAATAAAAACCATTTCAAAAAACATCACACCCTTCTGAATTTTTTCACAAATTGCACCCTGGCAACACCTAACAAGATTTCCCATTGTATAATAATAATAATAATAATAATAATAATAATAATAATAATAATAATAAAAAGAAGAAGAAAAATACTTTCAGCATGATTAATTCCAGAAACACATTAATTATGAATGTTTTTTTAAGGCGTCAAACACACACACCCCTTCACAAGTGCCTTTTTAAAACACCTTAGTGTCTATGCATGTTTAATTTTTTGTTGTTGCTTTAGCTTTTCAACAGCTTAAAATGTGTGAAATATTTGTCTACCTAAAGCAAAATAACGAATGGCCCCAATTCAAATTTTTATACAAAAATCACAATAATACCATAATGTATGTGATAATAAGATTTTTATAAGATAGGAACTTTAATAAGATAAGATACATTTTTTCCTTTGTACTACGTGGGCATTTGGTGATATGCAAATGTTCTGAAAAAATTTACAAAAATCAAAAGATCTTGGTTAAATCAGGAAAACAGAAAACATCATGCTCTTCTGAAAAGCCATATATTATTCAGTTTCTTTTATTGCCAACCATGATAACCTTCTTTTTGCATATCTGGCAATGCAATAAACGAAATGCAGGTTATGTAAGACACCAGTCTTTCCCACAACTGTAGGGTTTAACAAGCCCAGGCATGATAATTTCCTTTTTCCCATTAGATACTTTAAGGCCATTATAATGGTCTCTAAAAGTGGATCCTTGAGAGGATAAGAGGGGATGAGAAAGAGGGGATGAGAAAGAGAGGATGCAGGGGGAGGGGGGCTATTCGCACTGAAATGAAATGTAATGAGACGAGGCTATGATGACTCCTACTTCCATCTTTTCTGATTTTCTACTCATTTCCTCTTCTGCTTAAAAACTAGCCAAATGTAGTCAACAACATGACAATATGTAGTCAAAATGACTCTAGTGCTTGTTTCTCTAGATGAGGCTGAAAATAGAGCTTGAACCCCATTAGTTTTTTCACATTTACTTCATCAAAAGACGCACTTTATTTTATTATTGTTCTTTAACATGTTATTTTATTATTGCTATTTAATATGTTATTTTATTTTGCACACCAGTCATAAAAATAGCTCCTAAACATGACTGTGGCAGAGCAGAACTGTTCAATAGCACATGTACTGCTACCAGTTTTGCAAATTAACACTAAAGTTTTTACATTTTTTATTAAAGAATTAACCTATTCTTTACAGCATAACCATTATTCGTAATCCTTAATCCATGGTCAATTTCCAATTACTGTCTATCTTTCTTGCATATGTACTCATTACTGTATATTTCATATTATTCATGGAAAAAAACTTGGGTTCATGCTGAAGACACCATATTTCTCATTTCTCATCTCCTTTCTTCTTCTACTACTCATTTCTTCTCTTTCTTACATACATTAAGCATGTTCTGTTGGTAAATAGAGCTGTTGTGGACTTTCTGAATTCCTCTTTGTAAAAAAAAGCTGATCAGAAGATCCTTTAAACATGCAAATAAACATCAAAAATCTGAAGGTCAAATATCAGTCTCCTTTATCATCTATGCTGAATTCCTAAGATATAGTGTGACAGCTTGCATGTGCTTAGCATGTGATTACTCCACTGCACAGCCAACTGCCATTTTGTAGTGCTTATCACAACGTATATGCACCTTTGAGAGCCTCACATATGCACTATATAGTGGAAAGTTTGTGAACACCTGATTATCACATTCACATGTGCTTTTTTTTTCAGATTTTGGGGAAGTTTAGGGAAGAAGCACCTATGGGTGTGATGCTCAAGTGTCCACATACTTTTAAGCATATGTATAAACTACAGGTGTGTAATGATAAACAAAATTCAACAGCAAATACAGCAAATTTAAGTGGTGCCTGCGAAAGGTTTTCATCTTTCATTGATTAAAACAAAAATGACAAATGATTAACAGCACAGTCTTTGCATGATCCATTCAGACTTCAAGCAGCATAGTGTATAACGAAATGGAATATCGCATCCGTCCAGGCCAATTCACCACCACGCAACAAGATGGAACCTTGTCACAGCTGTCACAGTTACTTCCTGTCCAAGCAATACATAAAGCACATACACTGCAAAGCCTTGCCAATTGTTGGCTCTTGTGTAACTTCTGAGCTGCGGCTTCCCTTCTGCTTATTCTGTGTATGATCCTTAATTTCCTTCCTGTTCACCTACCTTTTGGAGTATTCTCTGGATCTGTCCTCTGGCCCTGATATCACTGTGATCTCTGTGTATGACTCTGGCCTGTTTATTGTCATTAAGATTTGGAGTCTAAATTTTATTGCTAATAAACCTCAACAAATCCCTGATACTGATTCGTTACACAAAAGTTGTATAATAGAATGTAACAAAATGAAACATGGCTACACTTTCAATGGTGTGACTCATAAGGTGGGTGTGTCTGAAGCACAGCACTTTTCTCATTCTGCTTTTGGTTAGTTGTGCTGTCAGAGTAACGCAGCTCTCTGTAGCCCTTCTCAGCTATGTAACATGGACTGCTTTAGCAACACTTAAGTTACATGGTTTCATGTGGACAGCAAAGCTAACATTGCCTTAGTTGGTGCAATAAAAAAAACTGGGCTTGGCTATGACCTATTTAGTAGTTAAGAAGTTAGACTATAATACTATAATACAATACATCTATTACATCAATCTAATACTATACTAAACATATTGAAGAAAGGAATTGTGGAGTTCTAGTACCTGGAGATGCCATGCTTCTGTGAGATGGAGACCTTGTCTGTAGTGCCAATGGGGGCTTCTGTAGATCAGTACAAAACAATGTGTAAGTCCCATGAGTGGAAATAAACATGTAAATGTATAATAAAGGTTCTGAGGTGGTGGTGGTGGATACAGTAGCTACTCTAAATGGAATATTTATAATCTCCAGTGGCTTTGTCCTTACAGCTAATTTCACCCATGTTCACCATAATACTAATGTTCATGAAGTCAGAGGGTAGAAACTAGAGTCATTAATGGCTTTCAACATCCATTTAAATTGGTCAGCTCCGGGTGGTCAAGTGTGGAGTAATGTGTCCAGGCAGCAGGGAACACCACACTGGTGTGTGTAAGGGGGAAGTCTAATGCCATTGTAGTTCTAATGGAAGTCTAATTGGTGAGTCAGGGGGACCATCAGTGCCTCGTATTTCAGACCACCACCCAGTCAGACTCTTAGAAAAGATGGCAGCGATACTAATAACTTACTGCTCCCACTGAAGAGAGCAGAGAAAAGACTGAAGTGTTCTCTGCTCCATCACTTTCTCTTTCACCCTTCTGTCCCTTTCTTAGGCTCTATCTTAGGCATGGTAGGGGTCGTTATATTGGTGAAAAGCGTATCTATAGCCAAGCCTTCATCTCCCAGCAGAGGTAACCAGGTAAAAATCTGGTACTTCCCTATCGTCAGGAGATCGTGAATTTGAATCCTGACGATTCCATTGCCGACCATGGCCAAAATTGGTCATGTCCTTTCTCCCCTGACAATCACAGCGGAGACACTATATAATCATCGACATTTGTGCACTCATGTATGCAGAAGAGGGCAGACAGCACTTTCCTTCACTTTCATCATCTGGTTGGTAGCAGTCATGTGATAGGGGACATGACCTCGACAAAAGCTCCAAAAAAGACACAATGCATTAATGATCCACCACCATATTTTACAGTTGGTGTGGAGCTTGTACTCCTCATTTTTTCCCTAAACATGCCAATGGTATGACATGGCCAAGAGTTGAATTTAGGTCTCATCTGACCACTGCACATTTGAACTGACATTTGCATTGTATTTTATAGGTTGCTCTCAAGATTAGGTATTTTTGTGCAAAACCCTTCTAAACAGCTTACTGTTATGAAGGTGGCATCTAATAGTAGATTTTTAAACTTTATAACTTAATAAAGTTGGATAAAACATGAAATACTCTACCCTATCTTTGGGTGCTTCTTTGTCTCCTTCACAAGTTTTCTTGGACCCATACATTCCTGGCAAATTCTTAACTCTTCGAGACTGAAACTCTTCTGAAAAGTTTTTTTATTATGGCCCAGCTAGAGCTTATTTTTAACTGCTTATGAATTTTATACTGACTGCATTGTGTGGTGACAGAAGACCAAGGGATTTTACATGTGTGCAACCTTATATTTGGTCTAAGACAACAACATTGCTTGGACACAGACTGCAGTTTCAAGGAAACCAATTTTCTTACATTTATTTTAACTCTTCTTTGGTGTAGAAATTATTTTGTGGAATATATTATAATATATAAATTATTATGGGAATGTTTTTTTTTGCCGTAGGTTACATCTGTTTCTTTTTCATAAGTGGATAGATGATGTCATGAGGACCTCTTTACCTTTACACTCATCCCTTCCTCCTCTTCAGTTTCATCTGAAATACATTTTTATTAATTTTATAAAAATAAAAAAATTATATATTTTTTCCAAGTCAAACACTGTATCCATGCTATCAAACAGATCACTGTCTAAAATTCATTCTCATTATGGTGTGTATATATATAATGAATTATTGAATGAAGAATTTACATAGTCATAGGACACACCTTCAGTGTTTAAAGGAGAGACGACTTCAAAGGTAGAGATGTCAGTGTCGTCGTCCAGTTTTACTTGAATGGAGGCCTAGAAAAGGCAAATTATATACATATTTATACACAGAAACATCTGCTCAGTAACAGACTGTTTATCAACCCTTATCATTACATGTTTTTCATGTGAACAACCACAGACCGGTCATAGTTGTGTCTAAAAGTAACATACATTTATATGTATAAAGGTATATAAAGCTATATATAGTTTCACAACTAAATACTTACTTACTTACTAAATACTAACTAAATAAGAATATTTAGAATTTTTTGAGTGCATGCAACAGGATAAACTACAGTGAATGAATGCAGTGACATTCAACCAATGTGACATGTTATCATCCCTCTGTGAGTGTGTGTGTATGTATGTCTGTGAACACAAATACAATAGCAAAACTGTGCCATCTGCAGGATGCTTATTGGCAATGGCGATCTAAAACCCGTTTGCCAAATCACACGAGTAAATCATTTCACAGCACAGAGAAACATAGCCCAACCTTCTTCGCTGACACTGGGGTTCTGTTCTGTCTCTCCACAGACTGGTACACTGGATTTTCCTCTCTCTGCACGTCTGCCTCGATGTCTTCCTCCTCATCTTCGTCGTTATCATCATCATCCTCGCTGGGTCGTGGAGAAGGCAGACGAGGTCGACCCGCCACTGAATCTGGCCATCGATCCCTGAAACAATGAAGAACGATGAAGCGTTATTTATAACCAAGCTGTCACCGTGACACCGTGATAGCATGTGAAGTCACTTGTTTGTGTTGATCTGAATATGAAAAGCTTTATATATGATGATAAACTCTACAATAATCTGATTTGTTGAGTTTACCTGGTGTAAAGTGCTGTGCTGGCATAAGGCTCAAAGCCAGTGTGACTGTCCGTGTGGGAGCACTCGCTATCAGAATAGGACCTGTTGCGAGGTGGAGGGATGGCAAAGGTGCGTCCTGTTAAGGAGGACGTCAATATGGCAGCCGCAAGAGCAGACCTAGAATGAAGAACAAAAGAGAAGATGCTGTTTTTCTTGAAAGAAAATACACAGAAAACACAATATTGAGAGTGCAGTTTGCAGTATGTACTGTATCTGTTGCACTGATTGCAACGAGATAGATAGATAGATAGATAGATAGATAGATAGATAGATAGATAGATAGATAGATAGATAGATTTTTTTTTTATTATAACCTTTTGATACTTCTTTATTAAAAATTCTGTCTAAATAAGAGTAATTTCCGAGGTCCCCAGGAGGGCAGTGAAGAACCACTGACCTAATGTGTTTGAGTGACAGCCTGGGAAAAATATCATATCATATTCATATCATCATTTTTTATATATAAATTTACAAATTTCTTCTAAATTGAAATTATCTTGTGCACTAGAGGTGAATTGAAAGATTAAAAAATAAGAGACGGTCTCTGTTACTCCACTAGGGGGCAAAATATAGCAATAAACTCAGGGCCATAAACTCAGCTATTGACAAAATGTGCCAAATATATGTAATTTTTCATTACCAAGTAAAAACATTTTCGCCATAAACATTAGTTCTTTCCAAAAGAACTAAATTAGGGGTAGCACAGTAATGAGCATAAAACATGTGCTTTAAACAACATCCTTTTGTACATTTGTAAATTATTTTGCAAACTATATCACTTTGTTAATGCACCTATCACACAAATCAGCTCATTTAAAAGGAGTCTGCTTAAGTGATTTTTTCAGCGCAGTGTAAGTTTTATGTGACACATTACCTTAAATGACTCAATGAGTTTAAAAAAAAAAGGAAGAAAATTACATTCCATTCTCTCGCCACTGCGAGACATTAACACACTGTCTAAAATCAACTCCTATTTACTAATTTAATATGCATTTAATTGAATATGTAATAATAAATAGCTATTTGGCAGCTGGTATTTATATAGTTTGCAAACTGAATTCAGTTATGTCCATTTTGCCATGGCACATGACTAAAAAATTTATCAAAGCAATGAGAGTTCATGTTAGAAAAGAAAACTACTGTTTTAAAAGTGGCTTGTTTACCTAACATCATATCTGTAGACAGATAGAATCTTTTTGGTGAAATTTAATTATGTTCTCTTAAAGTTGAGTTGTCATAATATGTTATAGCAGGGGAAAAGGATTTTGGGCAAAACCTTATTTTTCATTCTTTTTTGGCTGTTTCCCAGGATTCATCTGCAACGACATCCCAGACCATCACTCAAATATTTACTCTACCAAGGTTATAAATACCCAAAAGAGACCAGGGAGTGTGAGTACATAAATCTCATTTTTTAAATCAGACTAAAAAAAAAGATAACCATAATGTTACAACAATTTCTTTTTCCCCCAACAAATTCCATTGCATGTTTGAGCTTTTAACTTAAATGCATTTTGACAAAAGAGTCTATGAAGAGCGATGCTTTTTGAGTGAAACAGAGGCAAAGAAGTACAAAAATACACAGAGACAAAGAAGGCACAGGAAGAAAAAAGGTTGGATTACAAAGCTAGGGAGCTGGAGAGGATTGTGAATAAATGAGGAAGGTGTGTACCTGGGTCTCTCTGGTGAGGGATTGGGGCTACGAGGGGGGGGAGTGCGGGGAACAGCAGGCTTGGGAGCAATGGTGGCAGCAGGGATCAAGCCATGAGCTATGTTCTTCTACAAAAGGCAAAGAGAAGCACAACTGCATGTGTGAGAGTGGATTGTGAATGACATGTATTGAATGACTGATGTCCAATACAAGGTGTATTTCTAGGAAAGGCTCCAGATCTGCCGCAACCCTGACTAGGACAAAGTGTTTACTGAGGATGAATGAACAAATAAATAAATGCAACCTGTTTGAGTGATAATGACTATGAGGAACTGTAGAGAATACAGACCTACATTCATTCATTTCAAACAAACTTTTATTTGACAATAGGTATGTGACTTTTATAGCAATAAAATCATACCATTTTCAAATGTAAAATTTTGTATATCACACAAAACCTTCTAATGGCAAGTGTGTAAATGGGTTGGAGTGTGAGGTAAGACATGGAGGGAATATAACACACACTGACAGACATGAATACAAAGGGGCTTACACACAGGAAGTGGTTCACTCATCACATATCACTTTGTAGCTGACAGTTGGTCACTATTGGACATTCCAGGCTCTGGTTTCCTAGATTTCCCTCTTACATATTAATTGGTCAGTCAAAGGTATCCTTCACTCCCATTGGTAGTCGCCTCAATTGCGTCACTTCAAGTTGAAACTAGTTTAACACGGTACCCTCCCATTTCACATCGCCAATGGATAAATGCGTGTCACCACTACAAGTTGCCAAATTTGATTAACATTCCACAGCCTCTGGTCACCACATCACTCTTCCTGTGTGTATGCCCCTTAACCTATGCAGTATCATTTTTTAAATTATTTTCAATGTTTATTAAAGAAACTGAAATACATATATTTTTCTACTTTTAGTAGTTTCTAATAAATTTTGAATATGCAATAGTGACTTCCAACACATTACTACAACTATACACGTTTTATCAATTGCATCTCTGTCTATAGTATGTAAATATACACAGAGGATAAATAATTGCTAATAAACATCAAGCATCCCATCTCTAACATTTCACACATTTAAATTCAGAGACTCATTGGGACATATATTACACACTTTCTGAGTATGCTGCATATGATCAGGTGCCAGTGCTGTATCACGCTACTGTTAATGACTGTGACAGGCATCTGACTGGATGTAAAATCTAAAGTTACTTTTATACCATTCATTTTATGTTCAATCAATCCTGCCCAGAGAATTAGTGGTCATACTGTATCAGGGGACATGGAGAGGATCCACATTTGCTCCATGCAGAGTCCATTGGTGTCCCACAAGGCTCTGTGCCGGATCCTGTTCTGTTCTCCCTCTATACCTGCTCTTTCAGTGAGGTTATATCCTCACATGAGTTTATATACCACTGCTATGCTAACGACACTCAACTTATCCTCTCCTTTTCTCCCTAAGACACTCACGTATCATCCGTTCTGATCTCAGCATATCTGCCAGGCATCTTTTCATAGATGGCAGCTAGTCAGCTCAAACAGGTTGCTCTACATCACGGAAGATGTATCCTCATGTCAATATCTTGTGATCTTTCCAAATACCCATGTCATCTAACAGTGCACACAGTCTTGGGGTATTTCTGGATACCCAGCTTTCATTCTCTCCTCCTACCACTAACCTGATTTGGTTATGCAAGTTTCTTCTTTCCCTTTCCTCTCCATGGAAGTCACTGAGGTGCTTGTTCATCTAAAGGCTGTACTAGTGCAACTCGCTCTTAGCACGTCTTTCTTTCCCTGCTCTCCATCAACTGACAACTACACTACAAAACCCTACAACTGACCCAGATCTGCCAAAGTTCTACTACACCACCCCATGGCTGCATTCCTTTCATTGACTTACTGTAGCTGCCTGCTTCAGATTTAAAACACTGAAACTTGGCTACAAAGCCAAAAACACAACCCTGCATACCTCACATTCCCTTTGAGCCTTTAACAAGGCTCTATTTGACCCACCATAACTCAAAGCACAAGAGAAACAAGCATCTCTGTCCTCGCACACAAGCAGTGAAATGACCCTCCCTGGCTGTCTTGACAGCTGAGGCTCTGGCCTCTTTGCTAATCATTTAAATGTGCATTAATTTAAAAAAATTATAATAAAATTTAAAAAACGCAACCTGTACTGTTTTTATTTCTCACTTGTACTATCTTCTCAAGTGGTTTAGCTCAAGTACCTTTTGGCTGGAGTAAGATTTCCAGACACATATCTGTTAAGTAATGCTACTAGAGGACATGGTAATAATGATCAGTTCGCAAGCAATCTCTGTTAAAATTAGACAACAGGACTGTCTTCATGACATATATATGGCCATCACTATAAAGTTCCATACATACTTTACACCTACATACACCTCATATTAATGCTAATGGATTACTTTGACCTTTATTATAAGCACGTTTTCTAGGACTCGTGGCCACAATAGTTTGTTGTATGCCCATGTTTGTTCAAGCATTGCCTATATATTTTTTATTCTGAATTTGTACCAACATGTTACTTTGAAATAAAATATATTATTTATTTCTATACAACACTATTTTTTTCAAATATCTACTATATATTACCAAGGGATAGCTCTACAAATCTTTTATTACAGTGTCATTTTTCCAGACTCAGGAACAGGTAAAGTCTGTAAACGTTTCCGACATGTAGGATTGTGACAGGACTCAAATCCCAGAGATACACAGGTTAAATAGGCATTACCCCACCTGCACATTTAAAACTAATCCTGTCTGAATAGGGCGTTCTGACTTATTTGTACTAGTATGAGGACATGTTTTTAGCGGGGACAACAAAGCACTTGTGTAAATCACTCCGGATGCTGTATATGTAAATGTAAAATTTCCCAGTTTAGGTACTTACATTTTTGTTATTGTTGAATGAACTTTCTTAATATAACCTCACCAGTTTGTTCTTGCTTTGTTAGCAAAACTGACACAAAAATAATGTATTATATTATATTGTATAGTGAATGCATTCTCAAAAATAAAGGAAGCAAAACAACTTTCCTTGTTGCTGGGGTGATACCATCAACGCTACAGGTTTTGTACCTTGTATGTATCTTCCACCTAGAATAGTATACATTTAAGTGCATAACTTTACCATAAGGACTGATGTAGCTTTAAAGCTTTCATCTACAAGCTAATTAAAGGTACAGAACACACCTTTCAGGTGACGGTACATAATAAAGGCACCAACGACCCTTCATGGTACCACCCCAGAGACAGATACAACTGGCACAGTTTGGTACCTTTATTTCTGAGACAGTGGGATGTTTTTTCATACATTTTCATACCTGACTTTTGAATGTTTTTTGTATTATTATTATATTTTAACATTTACGGTAAGGTTAGCTAGCATAGCCTCCTCGCTATATAAACTAGCTAGCAACGCCAGTAGACTTCAGAAACACAAACACAGGACACTACTGATGCAACTTAATTAGTTAGTTAGATAATATAGCAAAGAAAGATTTATCTGAAACTCACGAAAGCCTGGCGCTCGCTTCTTCTGAAAGTGAAGTTGAATCTTGACATGATACAATCCAACTTTGTTCTCGCCGCACTGAGATTTACGGTGCTAAAGAGGCGAGATTTCTTTGCAAATAATTACATCGGGAAGTACAGGTATATAATAACTCAAACAAAACTGTACCCTTTTTTGTGTAATTATTTTAGCAAGTTTGGTTTATCAACTTGTTAACGGCTATCTAACTCCATGTATCTAGACGCTTTACAGCCTTGTTCACGTCCATCCAACCGCGAATCCTATTGGCTTAGAGAGCTGAAAACAACCAATCACGGTTGAGATTTAATCCTCTTAGCAACGCAGGTGGCTGTTGCATAGCGTCAGTGTGACTCCTATCCAGTAGAGGGCCCGCCACACCACAAAATACCATGCAATATTATTCAAATGAACTTTCGAATGGCCATTTTCACTGCATGGTATCGGCTCGACCTGACTCGACACTACTCGCTTTTGATATCAGTAGTTTGTTTTCCACTAGCCCGTCAGTGTAGCTGGTTGTCTTAGCGACGCCGCGCGAAACGGCCGTGACGTCATCCTCAACGCGACACACACACACACACACACACACACACGGACAGTAGTAATCCTTCTCTCCACGCACTGAATCGACAAATAAAATTAAAATGTTGTTGGCCGATCATAGTGCGGCAGCGTGAGGTGTTGTAATGGTGAAGGCTTCAGAAATTGAGTCCTTCTCTCAGTTCCCTGAAAACAGCATTGCATTATGTAAAACAGTAACAGAAAACAGAAAAAAAGTTCATTTGAAATATACATACACTATATGGCTAAAAGTTTGTGGACATCCGACAATCACACCCATGGGCAGGCCTTTCAATTCAATTCAATTTTATTTGTATAGCGCTTTTAACAACAGACATTGTCACAAAGCAGCTTCACAAAAGTAT
>JAQQZR010000023.1:11888190-11898932 GCA_030068235.1 Notoglanidium macrostoma | reverse complement strand
GCATGTGCAGCTCGACAGACAGACAGAAAGGCAGAGAGGGAGAGAGAAGAGAAAAAGCAGATTGTTAGGTATGGTCACGGTCACCTAACGGTAAGGAACAGAGTACATCGTGTGCTGAGTGCAAGCAGGAACTCCGGCAGGGCTAGCTATGACCACATAACTTTCCCAAACTTTTGCCCCAAAATTGAAACATACAACTATTTAGTATGTCTTTGGATGCTGTAGCATTAAGATTTCCTTTAACTGGAACTAAGAGGTCAAGTCCAAACCTATTCCAGCATAACAATGTCCCTGTGCACAAAGCGAGCTCCATGAAGACATGGTTTAGCAAGTTTGGAGTGTCCTGTACAGAGCCCTGACTTCAACCCCACTGAACACCTTTGGGATGAACTGGATCACTGACTTTACCCAAGGCCTCCTCACCCAACATCAGTGCCTGACCTCACGAATGCTCTTTTGGCTGAATGATCACAAATCCCCAAAGACAAGCACCAACATCTAGTGGAAAGCTTTCGCAGAAGAGCGAAGCTTATTGTAACAGCAAGGGGAACTCTGGAATGGGCTGTTCAACAAGCACATATGGGTGTGATGGTCATGTGTCCAGAAACTTTTGGCCATGAAGTAAGTAAAGTGTAGGTAAAGTGTACAATACATATTAAAAAAAAAAACAGCTTAAGGAACAGCTTCCTCCCTAAGGGCCATTGCCCCAGTAAACCAGAATCCCTCCATAACTGCCTGCCTGCAATCAACAGACTCCCACCCTCCACATATCTGCTTACTATCCTCATAGATACCAGTCACAAACCAACTATGCAGTAAGATCATGTCACTGGCTCATGTATCACTTCTCTCTGCTCCTGCTGTACAATATACAGGGAAACAGGATGAAATTCTGTTATAATGTCTTACATGATAAGATGAACTGAGATTAGATTGCAAAAATGCTGAAAACTTCCTTTTAATTCAGTTTAAAAAAATAATCTGCTAATAATAAAAAAAACATGGCCTATAATGCCAGAATAGCTATATTTGTGTTTGTTTTTGTTTGTTTCTGAGCTTCAGTTTAACAGTTAATCATATTTTACAAATACTATGGTCTAAAAAACATCTCTTTTTATACCACACCGCTGTAAAATTCTCAAATCTGATTGGTCAGAACAGAGGGTTTATCTTGATTAGATAATCTAACACTTATAAACATTAAAAACATGCTGTTATTTAACAATGAAAATAATAAGACCATTGACACAGCGAAGCTTTCTGTAAGGAGAGGTTTATTTAGCATTTATGGAATGACACTCAGGTGTTGGCACTTTGTAATAGTTAAGTTTTCCATCACGGGAGTCTTCAGGTTTCTCAATAACATGACAAGCTGCATTTTTTTGTTGTATTAGTTTCAAGAGACCTAAAAAACTAGAGGCTGGTGTGGGAATGACTGTTTCAGCTGCTGTAATGTAATTGATGACAGGAATTAACTTCTCTTGCAGACATTGCATAACAACAAATGTAACTATTAATGGATTCAACGTATGATGTGTTGTTCCTTAATTAGTAAAAACACTGTAATTGTTGGCAAATTCCTGTAGTATAAGAGGAATGAAACACTTCAAAAGGTGATGTTACAGGAATATAATTAACTTTTTCCCATCATACCTCCTCCCACCCCTGTTGTGGTGTTGATTATTTTCCTAAAATAGCACACACCGATGTATTTCTGACATCATGAATTTGATTTTCAAAATGTACTCATATAATTGACATCAGATACTGCCTGAAAATCACAAATGTGATTTTTCAATCATGTTAGCTTATCAGTAAGATGAATGCAGATATTTATGTGGATATTCAAGGTAAAAACTGGGTCTGGTTTATAATCCATTTAACATCAACAAAGGCTGTGTAGATAGGGCTTTCAGCCAACATGTGCAGAAGACTTGCCAAGTTCCCCAGAAAAAAAATCAGAGAAAGCAGGGCCGTGCATTCACCATCTCACATGCGCGCACACACACACACATACTGAAGCAAAACCACTCTGACATCACTATTGGCGTGAAGAGCCCCTGTCTTTAATAACCAACCTACAGTCCAAAATTCCCCTGTCTGGGAATAATTTAAAGTGCATTAGTGCACCACATGATGTTCAGCATCCCTGATTCTCACATTCACAGCATACACAGAATTAATGATAGCTGAAGGACAGACAATTGTATTTATTCACCTTTTTTTTTAACATGTAGCATTTTTAATCACATGTAAAAAGGATCCTCTCCAGGCCCAGAAAGCTTCCCTGCTCGTCCTCCTGTGGTAGCTGGACTGCTTTTATGTCTATTACTAAAACTGTTAAAGTTTACATTCCAAGTCTTTGAGCTCTTTTATAACCGTTTTTGGCAGCAGAGAGTGAAGCTCAGGTTGCAGACAGATGTACATTTTCTTTTCAGGCTGCACCAAACCTCTGGCTGGAAAACCCCACAACATTTGAAATGAAGCCAGTGAGAAGTAAGGCTAAAAGAATTGGTAACGTCAATGTCTTGAGCTCGAATTGACTTACTTACACAATACACATTTTCAATTAAGTATTAGTTACAAAGAAAGTTAAAGTATTATTAGTATTATGTGAATAGTCCACAGACATTCTTCCTACTATTTCTTTGAACAACAGATTCATTTGATCATTATGATTATTTAATGGTACAGTCAATGATTTTTAGGTCACAATATTGTTTCAATCAGTTGCTCCGGTGAGAAATTCCAGTTGGTGTTACACCCCAGGTAGGAAACGATAGGAAAAACACCCAACCAAGCATGTTTATTACCTTTCAATCATTCTGACTGATCTCCCGCTCTCACACGAGCACTAGATTGTTAGCTGTCAGCTAAAGATCTTGGTACTTGCCATGAATATGGAGGGTGAGAGGTAACTGGAGTAGCCATAAGAATCCCACACAGAGACATGAAGAACATGCGAAACTTAACACAAACATTAACCCAAGCTCACCTATGAAAGCAAGTTGTAAATAACATCTAGCAAAATCACTGACTAACCTTTAATATCATTTATGCTCTTTTGGCACAAGGTGGGAGAAGTCATCCGAGATAGGATGCCAGTCAATCACAGGGCAACAGTCATATACACACGCACACACATTCAGTGTTGATACAGTGGGAGGAAACCCATGGGAACACAGAGAGCATGCGAAACTCCATGCAGACCCTGAACTCAGGATCGAACCAGGGACCCTAGAGCTGTCAGGCAGCAACTCTTTTGCTAACTGTTCTATTATATATGTTATATTTGTGTGGTAAGTCAACTCTAGTAGAGTTTCACATATTCTCCGGGTTCGTGATGTGATAAAGATAAGCTCAGATGAGGTTACTACAGAAGTCTAAACTTAGACTAATAGGTAAAGGAAATAACCTGCAAGCAAGACTAAGGGAAACCTTATACCTCAGACATTATACCCTTTCCTTTCCAGTTCAGCCGGTTTAATGGAGACCAGAAGACATGCAATGATCAACTGTTAAATTGTAAATTTAGTTTTTTATTTAAAAGTCCACTATGTAGGATTCAGATAATTGCAATCATTGCCCCTTCCTTACCCCTCCCTTTCCAAGTATGTATTAGAGCACTCCGTGGCCGTCAGGTGCCTGAAGCTTATTTCCAAATACTTACATTCACACTTTCTTGCTCTATCTGTGCTAAATAAGAAGTATGAACCTCCATTTTTTTTCAAAGTGTGGGTTCTCAAACTTCTTAGCCAGTGACTGCTAACACTGATTCTTCTTTTTTTGTCTTCCTTCCAGATTCACATTGTCACTTGTGGAAACACAAACTGCAAAAGGTGCTCTCTAGCGGTTTTGTCCATAAAGGGCTCATTCTGAACTTATGAAAACACAACGGTTTGTAGTTGCAGGTAATTAATTATACACAATGAAAACATACTTATGAATACATTATTCCATTTCTACTAATAGATCTCCTTAAATCCTCCATTTAAAAGATGGAGTAGGAAGCACCTGCTGTAAAATGTTGATTTGTTTTTAATTATAAAGGCATTTGCATTACATTCCAGATCAGCATTTCCAGTCCTGTGATGATTAATAAAATGACCTAGACAAGAGGAGAGCTGATTTGAGCTCAGGATACTAGTTGATCTGTATGGAAACAGAAACAGAGAAGGACATGTATTCCCTGGTTCATTAACCTGTGTACAGTTCTAATGGTATGCTCAAGTTTCCTTCACATAAACAACACTGCAACACTCGAGGGACATGAACTGCTTTTCTCTGAACTGTTGCTTTCAGGAACAAATAATGCAACATGACCCTTTCGTAGAATCACTATAAGAAAGAATACATAGATGTTGTAAATAGGGCATGAAACCAGCACTAAAATAAGTTGTTCAAATTGCGTACTTCTTATATGTAATTTTTTTTCCCTTTGTTAACTAATTTTCTGAGTGATGTCAGCATTACATTTAGTAATAGTCTGTATAAACATTTTATAACATTGGTTAACGTGCATTCGATTAAAACACATTATTTTGACGTTTTAACGCTTGGATGATCATGTCGAGGCATAAAATTAAGCAAATTACTCACAACAAAAGCAAATATCACCCATTATTTTATTTTTATTCCAAGTTTGTATATAACCAAGGGACAGAAAAAAAATATATCACCAAATGAGCCTCCCTTCCACTCAGAATCAACAGTAGAGTGCAACAGAAAAGCAAAGAGCAAATCCAAAAACCACAGGAAACAAAACTGAATGCCAAAACCCCAATGGATACAGTACCAATTTGGAACTTTGCCCTTTAAGGCTCATATAACTTTAGTAATACATTAATAAATGACCCACAATATATAAATATAAATATGTAATTTTAAAATATTGTGCTTTTATAATGGTAATCAAGGAGCAACAATCAACCAGTATATGACCT
This sequence comes from Notoglanidium macrostoma, assembly GCA_030068235.1. Classification (NCBI taxonomy): domain Eukaryota; kingdom Metazoa; phylum Chordata; class Actinopteri; order Siluriformes; family Auchenoglanididae; genus Notoglanidium; species Notoglanidium macrostoma. The sequence goes on along the minus strand of JAQQZR010000023.1, from coordinate 11,893,989 downwards.
CTACTACCTCAAAGTCTAAAATTCAAATAATTTTCATTTTTATTAAAATCCCAAAAATACATGTGTTAAAAAACAAGTCTAGATATTGCAGCTCTGGTGTACACAGAGACAATGATATGTACAAAACAATATGAAGGAGAATTTTAAGGGAATTAGAAATAAAACAGGGATGCGCACGCACGCACGCACAGAACAGAAAAGTGTGAAGAAGTCAAATACTTAATTGCACAAACATTAAATGAACATTTTACACAGAACAACAAATTCAACTGTTCACCTATGGCATCACCTATGTGCAGATAGCCACGGTGGGACTGTTCACTAAATAGATCAAAGGAATACATGATTATAATTATAGATCTTTTACTCTATGTGCATTTAATTTATTTGATTATCAAATGTGTACAAGTATCTACGTTGTAGACAGTGAAATACATCTAACACTTCAGGTGTTAGCAAATAACCTACATAAAAATAAGAATAATAGTCTTTCCATACTGAATGAGGTTCATCTTTAATCCTTCAAGCTTGAGGTTGGCAATATATTGAACTCAAGCACCACTCGGGTCCTGGCAGAACTCACCTTCCTGTCTACAGTTACATCAAAATGAATAATAAAGCATGTTTTATAATACAGACTGCAATAGTAGATTAACACAATACATGAACCACCCACTGAACATTCACATTATACAAACTATAACACTAATATATTCTTCACACTAACCTTACCATAATATTTTAACATTTTTACTTCTTAAAATGCTCCAAATGTTCGGATTGGCAGTGTTACTTAAAGTACATAGTGAATCATTTACTCTATTCCTTAGTGTATATATTTACAGCAGCATCAGTTGAGTGTTCTTGACTGGTAAAAGCACAAGGTCCTCCATTTTCTTCATAGCGATTGGCTTGATTATGTCACAAAGTATCAGCTCCCTGTTAGACTGTTTATGCTTTAAAAAAATACAAACTAACAACAACAAAAAAAAGGTCCATCCTATACCTATATGGCACACACACAGACAAAAGAACAGATATACAACACATGTATATGTCTATAGATTTTCAGAAACTTTGTGTGGTAACTATCTTAACCATGTTAACTATATGGGCACAATAACTTGCAGGACTATTAACTTTTTGCCAACAGTGAAAAACATCAAGCATTTACTCACTTCAACCTAAGATCTAAGACCTGTGCGCAAAAGTCTTTTTTCCCCCTTCACTACTTCAACACTGACTGGTCGACTTTGTACTGGTGTCCGAGGGCACTGTGCCACACTCAGCAGGTCAGTGTACGTTAAGTCTGCGTGTTTAATAGAGGCTACTATCATTGTAGGTCCTGGGGACGGAGGGTTTGAAGTCAGCTGTGGGGAGGCTAAGAGTGCTGGCACTCTTGTGCTTGTTCTTCAGCCCCCAGCTTAGGAATGACATCTTCTTGCTGACTTTGCGTGTTTTTGAATGTTTGTCGTCATCATTCTCAGCCAGGCAGATCATGGAGTAGGTTTTTGGAAGGCCGCCCGAGAACGTGGCGCTTTTTGTTGGCTGTTTTTGGGAGAAGTTAAACATAACGAAAAGATTAAGCATAAAGAGATTAGCTCTAGAAAGGTTCTAATCTTTATAAAAAGATAATAAATTTGATTTGATTTGATTTGATTTGAAATTTGAGCAAAGAAGCACATGGAAACACTCAACACATAACTGACCAAGCAAAAAATTTCACTTCCTTTCAGCACTATTAGTGAGTGAAAACCAGATATATATACATGAATAAAGAGCAACATCCTCTATTCGAGCCATCATGCCCACTTCAGTCAGATTCCCTCTCAGTGTTGACCAGAGGAGGATACTCCAAATGAGCATTTACTTGCCAGTAAGAAGACAGAAGCCAGCTTTCCATTGCGTTTTTGTGAAAAATAACAGTGATTTTTTTCAAAGTTTGGCAAAACACAATTGTGAATGGTCGGAGTGATTTTATACATTTAATGCTAGGTTTTCGCCTCTGGGGATACTTTCTCTTCTCGCAATAGCTCTTATAGAGCACTCTTTTTCCCAAAAAGGTAGTGCTTCCATTTTTTTTCTAAGAGTGTAGAATTGAAAAGATTGCACAAGAAATGCTCATTTCAGCTCCATATCTGTGATGATTTGCATTTTGGTTTGTTTTGGGGGTTTTTTGGTACTGAACTATTGATGTTCAAAGTTTTTTTTAAATGACAAACAATGAATATTGAAGAGGTCTGAACACAGTGTGTGCAGCAGAGAAGATGGCACCGTTCTCGACTCCATCCCACAACATTTTATTAAATCCATCAATGTTTTTATTGCTGGAGTTGCTCTTTAAGACTTTAGGATGTTAAGAAAGTTACCATGGCCTGGATGCTGCTGTCCATCATGCTGATGACTTTTATGTCGATGCCCTCCTCATCCACATCCTTTAACAGCTTCATGACCTCACTCACGCCCATCCATTTACAGTCAGTATCACCAACGGCAACCAAGTAATCGCCCTCTTTCAGGCCCTCCGCCTGGGAATGAAGCAATAACAGCAAAACAAAAAGAAAGAGAGAAAAAGGGTGAGTAAGAGAAAGACAAACGGTTGCATGTTCTGAGAGACTGGTGCTTTGTTCTGTGCTGCCAACATTTACAAAGGGCTTATCAGAGGGACAGCAGCGCAGGCTCATTCACAAACACATACACCATGTAGAGTATGTAATGTACTCAGTCTGTGTGCACAGGGTATTTCTGAACAAATGCAGCTGGTCCAGACAGCTCAAAAGACTTAAGAGAATGAGAATCCAGAAACAGGTGTCATGTATGAGGAAATAAAAATGAGAATATTCACAACAGAAAAAAGGGGGAAAAGGGGAAAAAAAAAATAATAATAAATAAAATAAAATAAAATAAAAAAAATAGACCTGGGATAGAGAGAGATAGAACTGGGGACAGTCTACAATAAAAGGCCCATGTGAGAAACCTGTAATAGATCCAAATAATCTGTTTTTCCCTTTCCCATAGTGCCGGGTCACCATTAGAGATCTATTAATGAGAGGGAAGATTGAAAGAGAAAGAGACAGATTCACAGAGAGTCTAAGCTCCTTCATTAAATAAAGCTTAAAGTTGTATGAACAGGAAAGCACAGGATTTCATAAATACATAATGTGATTATGAAATGACCGGCATTTCTCAGGAGATTGGAAAGCAAATAAATTAAAATGTGCATGTTGTATGGTTGCATGTGTGTGTATGTACATATATACACACTCACAGCTGCCTGACAAAGGGGGTCAAGTGATTGGATCTGGACAGGTGCATCCCCTTTCAGTGTAAAACCTATGTCTTCGTCTTCAGCCTTTAACCGGAGTGTACGTGGTGCCGTCCACCTCTGTTTGGCTGAGAATATCGACAATGGGCCCTGCAACACACAACACACAACAGACAGTGAGCAAGACCATCGAGTGCAAAACAGAGTATGATAACTGCGCAAAACTCAGACAGCTTCAAGGAGGGGGGATTTTTCTGTGCAGAACACTCATTTGGAGCAGTACTGTGGTCTCAAGAAGTCCAAATGCCTTAAGACCTACAAAATTGACATGTTAAGTACTATAAACTTGGTAGAATCTTACATAGTTTCCCATGTAGTGCACTTTTAGATGCTCCCTTACTGACTCCAATACTATAAACTGCTGGTGACCCGTGTTTCCGGGAGATTAGCTTCAGCGGATTTTAACAGTCAAAAATAAATAGCTTCACTCGCTGAACAACTTTGAGAGGTCACTCAAAATGAGAGAGGCGTGGGCTGTACCTTGCTAGACAAGCCAGAGTTCTCACAATTGTCAGGACATCGATAAAAAGTCATGCATGCTCACAGGCTGTATGATTATATAGCATAAAACAGTTATCATGCTATTATTTTACTTAACATTGAAATATCATATCTGATGAGACTGAATTTAAGACCACATACCAGTAAAAGTAATTCTTTAAGACATTTTATGACCTTAAATTTAGCAGATCTAATTTAAATCTTTTTGACTTTTTAAGGATCTGCGGGAACCTTGGGGACAATCGCTCCTGGGGGCAGTTCAGGCCACTTTTTTTTTTTTTTTTTTTTTTATAGGTAATTGAAATATGTATGGAAAGTTCATGACCTGGGGTTTAATATGCAAATAACGAAATTGGGTCAAGAACTCGGGCCACGAAGCGCAGTTGATTTTCTGCTCTGGTCCCAGGCCAAGAATTACTTAATTAATTGATGCATTAGCATAAATTAGAGAGAGCAAGTTAATTGCATTTATGAAGTATTATAAGCTGAAGAAGCATCTTAACCAGGATTATTACACCTCCTACAAATCTTACTTGTATGTTTTTGACAGTTGCACAAGTCTATTTACATTACAATCATAGGTTAATGGTCAAGTTGTCCTTTTTAACAACTGACATCAATTCAAATGATCAGCTGAGTCACATCAAGTTCTCAGATTGCTGAACTGACAGACACACACACAGACAATGCACAGATAGCATTTAAAATAAATGGTAAGTCATGACATCTCTAATATTACAGTATATACTAAGCCCCTTATGGGATTATAACTGAAATTGCAACAGAGGGTTAAACTAAAATTAGTTCATTCATTTTCTATATCATATCCATTGCGAGTCATGAGGAAGTCAGAGCCAATCCCAGCTGAGTTTGGGCGGAAAGGCAGGGAACACCCTGGACAGGTTGATAATCCATTGCAGGGGTAACGGAGACGAACATTCACACTCTCATTCACACTTAGGGGCAATTTAGAGCAGCCACTCGACCTAATCTGTATTGGGAGGAAACTGGATTACCCAGAGGAAACACGGGGAGTACATGCAAGCTCCACACAGAAAGGCGCCCTTGGTCACCCGGGACCTTCTTGAAGTGATGAGACAGTGCTAACCACTACACCACCAAGCCGTCCTAAAATTAGTTCAACTTCTGAAATTTCATTTTCTCATCTGAAGACACTCTACCCTCATCCCACAGCGCATCCGGTAGATTTTGTACACTTTTCTATCCACAAGCTTCAGAATCTTCAGAATGCAACCTGGCAGGCTCTTCAGACTTTTGTCTATGCACACACATGTAGGCTGGTTTTCAACAAAAATACAGTGAGTGAAAATATGAAAAGGTTCACCATCATCCTTAGTAATGAAATGTAAAAGCTCAAAATTTGACCTTGTGAGATCTTGTGAGAATTTAAAAATGAAAGTGGCAATTGTGTGAAAGTGTGTGTAAATGCCCAACAGAGCTCCTCATGTGCAAGGAGCATTTCACCTCTGTGATTCATGTTAGTGATGGTAAACAGTTTAAAGCTTCTTCACACTGCACAAACAAAACCAGCAAAACAGGGCTTTATGAGGAATACCTTATTATAGGTACAACATTGAACAGTGTGTAGAAGCATTTGTGTGGGTCTGTTCAATACAGCATGCAAGCCGAACAAGCAAATTTTAAACTGATGCCTTTACCCAACAATACAAATCCTAAAAAACATTGCTATGCTGTGAACAGATCCTGAGAATTATGTGGAAAAATTAGTAGAAGGTGTTACCCACATACCAGTCGGTGGAATAGGTCTTTGACCTTCACCTTAATGGTGGCGGGAACTTCCATTTCTGCTTTCTGTTCCGTTTTAGCTGCACGAGGGAAAAAAAAAAAAAGAAAAAAGACAAAAAAAAACCCCCCAACAAAATATGTTTCATATTTTAGATTCTTCAAAATAGCCACCATTTAGCTTGATGATATTGTGGGCATTATCTTAC